>JAJJMA010109216.1:0-24742 GCA_023529015.1 Papaver nudicaule | reverse complement strand
AAATTTATCTGGCGCATTCAAATTACATTACAGTTCAGTACAGTACTACCAAAAATGAGTCTCAGCGTCAGAGTATTAATAACAGAAAACCACTCTTTATTGGCTTGGCTGGCAGTTCTTATTGATTAGGATTTAGGGGGAAATCTTGTGTTAATGAATGATAAGTGATGACCAACTTTCATGAATGTGGTGTGCGTTACAACTGTAGCCTTCAGCTTTTTCTTTCTGTTCATTCTTTTCTTTTTACTGCATTCTTCAACTAAAATAATAGAATGACGATTTTGATTTACTTCTTTCGAAAGGTCACCATTAAGAAATACGCGAGTATGCGGCTACATGCACCGTATAGGATTAGAACGCCTAAACTAAAATTCCAGTTACGAAGATCATAGCCTGTTTTCATTAGTGAACCACAACGCGTTATCAGCCAAACTCCAGAATACCTGTCAGTAACAGAACTGTTAGAATTTACATTAGGAAAGACACTTGGAAAACTGAACATAGCAACACACCTCTCGGCATTTGAGATCGTAAATGCTTGCAAAGCCCAAGTTGGATAGCTTAAATTCGCTACGAACTTCATTGTTCCAACTGCCTTCCGAGTTGAAACGAGGGTCAAAACAATAGGAAAAAGTACTGACCACTGAAAGAAATAAAAACAGTCAATAACAAATAAAGGGAGGTTGCTAAACTGAATATATTTGTGAGTTCGGCGAGAGTATGTACCAGCTGTGCTGAGCTAGGTTCGAAAAAGATGGCAAATACATAGGCTAAACCCGTGACACAGTACACAAGGCAGACCAGAACAATGTAGTAATCCATGAACGAGGACCTAGGGTTGTTGAAGAAATAAAACATGGAAAGATAAAGCGCAGGTTTTACAAGTGTATTGAAATGATCAACTGTATCTCTTGACAAATAATAAGCCAGACTGCTCATGCCGGAACTACTCTCTCTCCAATAAATTAACTTGTCTGATGAGAAAGATCTCAAAGCAGCAATCTTGCATAGGAGAGCTGCAAGATAATAATGAAGGTTTTCAAGCAAATAAGCATGCTTGAATAAAACTGACAGAGTTCAGCAAAAAAATTGAGACTCAAAAGTCCGTTGAGGTTTGAGATTTGCTACTTACAAACTGCAATTATTGTGTAGGTGAACCCTGCTGCCCCAAAATTATCATCACTCACTTTGGCCAGTGAACCTAAGCAAGCTCCGGCAAGAAATAAAATTAGGAAGTCCACAGCTTGTATTTTAGATTCTCTCAATCGTTGTTTGCAAACCCTGCAATAAACTACACAGGTTAAATTGCAGAAATAAATAGCCGACAACGAATTATCAAACTGAATGCTGCAACAACAAAAACGATTCATCACTTCTCCAGACTCACCAACCATCAAAAACAACACACATTTGCACTTTAGTGTCAATATTCTTGCATGAAGCAAAGAGTGTGATGAATGAGGGCTCACCTTCCAAGATAGTATTTGTATTGTCTAAAGACACCTGGAGTATGTCGGTTGGACAAATCTTTCAACATCAAGAAATTGTGATGTATATTGTCCCGTTGGATCTCTACATTACACTTAACATCCTGCCATAAATCTCCAGCAAATGAACCCTCTTCAACTTCATCTACATCACTGTTGCAATCTGTCTCACTACTCGTATCTGGACCCCTTGATGAAGATGCAATGTCTGCAGCATCGAATTGCATATCTGGGGGTATTGGGTATCCTTTGTAAAGCCTCCATCTTAGTGGAAACTGTTTAATGTCTATGCTTTGGCTTGGCACTATACCCTCCAAAACGTCGATGAAGTGATCTGGTGGATTAACCCGATCAGGAACTGTGATCCCAAGGCCTGCAAAATACTCTTCGACTTTCTTTACTGGTCCATTATATACAGTAAGACCTCCTCTGGCCAGAAGTATTAGATCATCAAACATATTGAACAGGCTATAGCTGAAAGACACAATTACAAATCACTATTAAGAATGAGGAGACACAAACAAACATCAGAAGAAAAATGAGCATTGTGATCTTTCAAAATAGTGTAATGCTATTGTTACCTGGGTTGGTGAACCACTGTGCAGATGTTTACTCCTTCAAGAGCCTCACGACGAAGTGCTCGTAGAAGCAACTGGGAGGATGAACTGTCTAAACCAGATGTTGGTTCATCTAAAATCAGAAGTGACGGTTCCATAACCATTTCCAATCCAACATTTACTCGTTTTCTCTGACCTCCGGAAATTCCTCGGTTCTCAACTGTGCCCACCAAGGAATCTCTTACACAGTGTAGCCCCAAGGAGTCGATAACTCTTTCAACGATCAGAACTTTGTCTGCTTTTGGCATGCCAGCCGATAGCCTTCAATAATCAGGAAATGAAAAACACATTTAGTATAGAAAAAATGAAAGCTAAGGTACATGAAGAAGTATAACAGACTTTTGAGATGCCTCAAATGGGCCAAAGATGAGAAAATAAAGTGACATCAATGACATAGGAGGCTGTCGGACCAATCCATGCGCCACCAATATATATTGTCCCCATTCGGGTAACCTTTATCATGCACAAGAGAGCCCAAATTCCAGGCCCATGCCTTCAAAAGGGTGCATTAAAGAAACAAACTTAACAAGTCACAACTCAATCTAGGCAGTGTTAGAACGGCATCGCAAATGGATTTCACATGCAAGACTAACTAAGTTAAGCATACCTGCATTTGGCACTGAACTGGAGATTCTCCTCTACTGTCAAATTTCCATGCACAATATCATCTTGTGGCACAAAACCAACAAGTTTCTTATACGAGTGGATGGAATCATTCATTCCATTTATAAGAATAATTCCTGTCCTTGTGCACCCCGTAGCTTTTCCTGCCAGAGCATTAAGAAATGTTGTCTTCCCAGCTCCAGATGGACCCATGACAGCAGTAACACGGCCCGGCATAATTTTTCCAGTGACGCCCCTTAAAAGATGTTTGTTTTTCCCTTTCAAAGTAAGGGTTAGGTCTTCGAAAGAAACCTCAATCATTGGTCTGGTCGTGATCTTTGTCTCAGTAGCCATTTCGATAACTCCAGAAAATGTCAAGTTCTTATTTACTAGTTGTAGAGCTTTCTCCTTCTCAATTTTGCCATATACATACTTGAAGATTTGGCTGTTAGTATGCATATGTTTACCCTCGAGCTCATGTTTTTCACCACTCTCCAGACTTGAGTCATCATCAAGATCCTGCTTAATCTGTGTGGGACATCCTGAGCGTTTTTTCTTGGTTTTGTCTGCTATATATGATTTCTGCTGTGACGCACGTAAAAAACCTATGCCCTTATCCGGCTCGGATCTAGTCTGGCCCAGAATTATAATTTCCTCTGGTTGTATCGCAGCCTTTTGACAAGAAAATGTACGTGACATGGATTTTTGCAGTCCAAGTGCATGCTTCTTAGCAATGTCTCTTGCGGTGATGCCCCTTTCATGTGCCTGTGCAGTTCTTCGGACACTCCTTGCTGCAGCTTCCCTAGATTTAGCATTTCTTCTTTCACGAATGACAAGGACGTGATCAGAGCAATTATAGATAATAATCAACAGAGTAGCCAATGCAGCCTACATGGTCAATTCGAGGTGTCAACATCTGCCAGTTGCAACTACAGAATAAAGATCTAAGAGTAGAACCGGATGGGTAGACTTAATTGCACTGAGAAAAGAGAATATGCCTCGGTTTGTTATCAGCACTTACAATAAGAAAAACACCATGCAAATGAAGATTTTGTGTTGCAGTATTTAGATCGCAAGAAGTCAACTTGAAGCACTCTGGAAGGAGGCCATTAAAACGTCAAGCCTGGCAGCAAAATCCTTTAGTTCTAGTCTGAACTTTCATAAACTAAAGAAAATATAAAATTGCAGGACAAGCAATTCAAATGATTTCAAATTGATGTAATTGGCAATAACACCACTATCCCAAGTAGTACCTTTTAGTGATACCAAACTAAAATGCTAAAAACAATGTTCCCGAGATTAACTTCACAAGACTTACTTTTTTCAGATGTAGAACCTGTACGGCAATAGTGTCTGAAGAATACAAAAAAAAGAAAAAAAGAAAAAAAAAAAGTAGGTAAGCAAGTTGCAACAGTATAAATTATTCGAGTCAGTATCACGAAGCAATTTAACAAGTAGCATTCTAGATCTCAGTTATCATCCTTCAATAAAAAATTAAATGCTGCAGAAGTAGTATATGAGTGCCAGGGTTATGGTAATAATACCCATCACTGCAGGGTATTTTTTTGGTGGTAGAGGGACAGTATGATCCTGCTGAACAGAACATATCACTACTACTCGCGATATCCGCCCATGAATCTGCTCCTCCACAAGTATGATTTCGGTGTCCAGGAGGTAGATGGTAATGATATCTGCAAAAGTTTGAAGCCATATTTTAATTAAAGAAATACAGCAAGAGACATGTGATAGACAAAATTCTATTAGATACATATCAACTTACGGATCACACAGGCTAGTTGCTTCGTTTAGTTCGGCAAGTGGACAATAAGAACCTAACGGGCACGCTTCAATGAAATCAAAACAAATGGTGAAAGTTTAGTTGGTATATCTGTCTCTGCCTTAAATAAAATCTAGAATAAAAAACTTCTTGACACTACAATACATGTACTTATACTAATCAAATGCACAAAACTGAACTAAGCAAAATTAGTTTTGTCATCTGCGGCATTGACTTTGATGTGATTTGTACTTTTTTAGCCATTCAACTCAATTCATTTAGTCCTTAAGAAGAAATATTCACACATCGAACACTTACGTATCATACAAGTAAGACCATGTGGACAGAAGAAGCCCGCGCAACAAGATTGACAACTGCTAGTTCGAGTAGGCATATCCTTTGAATTCCTTAGATCAATAGGATCATCAAGGCCAACTCTACAAGCCCATCCAGGTTCACAGCCAGGATTCCATGTGGTCAAATTACAATTCTTGTTAGGCCTCAAGTAGCTTGTTGCAACAAATCTATGGAAGTAATACTTTATTTCTGCTGCTGTACAAAAGCGTAGACTGAGATCCCCTGTTGAACCAATTCTTACCTGTAATCAGCTTTGATAAAGAAAACAACGAAATGCTACAAGAAAACACATGGTGTTGAAATATACCCACCAATACAAGAAGCACATTGAGCCGATAATAAAGCAAATGGCTCAACAGCTCAAATTTTTAATGGTCAACAATCATACTGGAAAACTATCTGGACAATACCCGACCATCCAATGATCCCGCAAATTACTCTACCGTGACATGTGTGTGCATAGCTAAATCATGTGATCACTTAATGTTTCAATAACGTATAGCTAGGGTCTGCTTTGTATATAGCCATGCTTTGATATAACATAAAGATCTAATTGCATATAGCCATGCTTTGACATAACATAAAGAGTATGAACCATGACTAGGGTTTGCTTTGTATGGCTGGTACTTATATCGAAAGTTTACTCTAGTACCAATAAAAATGTATTGCATCAAGCAAAAGACAAAAAGAATCACTGCTACCTTTTGTTCTCTCAATACAAGAAGATAAGAAATCCAAATCCGCCGTAAAATTGAATGCCCCATTCCAATCTTCTTCCCTGAAATACAATAAGAACACTCTAAGCTAATTTAAAAACAGTATAGTAATCAATTGAATTAAGCATTCGAGAAAAAAGTTAAAAGAAAATAACCCACTGATCCTTGATACAGAAAGCCATTTTACGGCTAATTTCGTCTTGATAGATATTTGTGATATTAGACAATTGTTTGTAAATGAGCTTTGTAACTAATGGAAGTAGCTCTGGACTACTTGTTCGATTGTACTCATCAAGTAGTAGTTGTAACTCAGTATTACTTGTTTGATTCAATTCATCAAGCAGCTGACACTGTACTTGCCATGAAAATCTCCATAGTATGAATATCAAGACTAAAGAAGATGTAATTCTATCAGCATTAACTCTACGGCTGTTCATACCGGACTCTACGTTTCAACCAAGATTTTGACTGAAATATATAACCAAATCAAACCCTGAATGCTGAACCCGGAAGTGAAATATTCAATAGTAGTAGAGTACTAGAGTAGAGTAGCAGTGTTGAAATGTGAAAGATTTGACCAAAGAAATCTAGGGTTTCTTAAATGGAGAGTGGTGGTTCGACTTCCAAGAAAGAAGAAAGTGGAGAATCCGAATATGGTGGAAGAGAGATAACATAGTCTGTATGTACTCGATTCAATTAGTACAATTTCAATTAATGGAGATTGGAGTGATCAAGACTCGGATTTAATTGATAATTGTACTGTTCACTTGGGAGGGAGGAAGCACTTGCTCTATATTTTGAAACAACCACCTCTTTTTATATCACTTTTTTCCCAGCCCGGTCCCACGCACTGACACATTTGCTGATACCTTACGCAACACAATCTACCAAACCAAGATTCAAACCTCGAATTCCGAGATAGGGGATAAGTAACGCTGCAACCACTCCGTTGGCACGGAGTATGCAGTGCCAAAAAAAAAAAAAAGTGACTAGCAAGATTGCAGGACCGCATTTCTCTGAAAAGTAAAGGTTTCTGAAATATAATTCCGGGGTCTAGCAAGTCGTGTCAGTCTGTACAATACACAGCACATGGTCTAAGTTCCTTAGGCAGTTATTTCAGTCTAGCCGTGGTTTGTTTGAAATAGCATTTACATGAGCCTTGTCATACTTGCAAGTAAACAGAATTTAGATGCTCAACAGTCTTCAGAAGACACATAAAAAAGGGAAAAAGTGCAAGATGTTACAACATGGAACTAACATAACTAGTTTAACCCCGAGGTGGGATACAATAGACTCAACATATATACAGGGGGGAATGGGGAGCAGACATCAATTGAGTTGAATGAGAGGTGAGCGTGGAATGAGGGATGGTTTAAGCTCTTTAGAGGGTGTTGGTAAGTATGGATGGTTTTCTCTAAATTCTTCGAGCAACGTTTCCATTGGCATTGCTCTGAGCGACTCAATTGTTCCCTTACTAGGTACCTCTTGCTCTGATCTGGTTGGTGTTGTCCCACTTGGCTCATAGTCCTGCACGTACATGATATAGAAATCCCATTTTTAGATAGCAATAAATAACAGATTCGACGCAACTAAGTTGCTCAATTAACAACAACGTGCAGTTCTATTGGGATCATCATCATTATCATTATCCTTTGATTTTAGAGATCAAATTCCACTGCACAAGGGTCCAACCTGATGTCGGGCTTGGAAGGTGAGACAAACTTACCATATATCTCTTCTGAAAAGTGTTCTGAACTTGCATCTCAATCTCTGATGCTTCACCTGCATGGTTCTCCAAAAGTTTCTCTTGTGTGTTTGATTGAGCTTTGATAGCAGTCATTATTCCAGAGACTGATTCTTGGCCATGTTTTGAAACTCCTGTGATAAATCCAAGTAATAACAAAATAATTTAGGATCATCAGCGACAGCCATAATATACAAAATTTTGAAGCACCATCTTAAGAGTAGAGAATCATAATAAGAAGTTGTTGGTGACTCACTATCGAAATGTTGAAGGATGTTTTCACTACTCTTTGTAACATCCTCCTCTGCTGCAGCTCGTGCAGAACTAATCTCAATGTCATGTTGCTCGTTACTCTCAGAGGCATTCCTTCATCAAGAAACAATTTAAAAAAGAAAAGAGCATTAGTCTAAACTAGAGGTGCAATCGCTTAAAAAGATCATCGTGCCACCCAATTAATTAGACAGGAGACCCCAGTTAAATTTCATTTTAGAGGGCTTTTGACCAATTTGCATTCCAAAGAAACTTAAAAGATACACATGGAAGAAGAAGCAATTGTAACAAACCGGACAAGAAACTCCATGGCTGAGACATGCTCGCTATCCAGCACTAGAACAGATTCATGTGTCTTCTTCCATTGCTTAGAAGCGTTCTCAACATTGCTTAAACTAGAAAATACAGAATGAGAAAACGAGAATATAAGAAATGGTGTTAAAGAATTAGACCTGAAATAGAATAAAGTAAAAACAGGGAAAAATGGTGGTTATATTATAAACTACATTTTGGTAAAACACCCTAATATAGGAAACTGACCACTGATTAAAGAGTAAATCCAAGTGAGAGTGAGTGGCAGAAGAATAATCTGCAGCATCTTTTGCATCATTCTCTGCTTGATGGGAGAACTCCTGCCATTTCCTCTTGGCATCTGTTGTTATTCCCTCCACTGCCTCTGTGTGGCCATCCAAAAATGCCTTGTTTTCTGTGATAGTATTGCTCAGGCCAACAAGTTTTGTACCAACCTGCCGATGCAACAATCAACCAACCATACAAAGTAAACTATAACACTAAAACCTTTGCGAGAAAACAGACTAAAATGGTAAACCGTCAAGAAATATACCAGCTCTTTCTGACGATTTATGTGGTTCGAGATTAAACTAGCCATATCTGCCAAAAGCTGCTCAGCTTCGGTTTTTGACTGCTCCTGCACCGATTAAGCTAAAATGTCAGGTTAATGCAGGTTTTTGACTACTCTCTTTTTTCTTTTTTCTTTTTTCTTTTACACCGAATTGTGTACTGTGTATGCTAAGGAACTTCTCTAACTAAACTCTAAATGCATACCTCATAAGCCCTCTGAAACTCAGCAATGCAATTTTGCTGGGTTTCATGAACTCGACCTGTGTGGCTTTCAAGCCTACATGACTCCTCCCTTATCCTGTCAAGAAATCCAAGTATGGATTGTGACATCTCCTTGGTTTGCTCAATACTAACATGGAATCTCTGAGGAGCATAAAGAAGAAAAAGGTAGTTTTGATGCGTTAATCACTTGCTATTAGGATAAGGAATTTATCACGAAAACAGAAACGAAAGACATACCTTATGCAATTCCTTGGAGAAGAGTGACATCTCCCCCTGGTGACTTGATATAGTGCTTTGCAGGTCACCAAGTATTGTGTTTGTTGTTTCCGCTACTGTAGACAGAAACTGGCGCAAAGGAAAAAGACTAAGACTACTAGGAGATGGCTACCCCAAGAAAAAATGAAGACAGACAAGAGATTTATAAGGCAGGACGTTGAAACCATGCATCCAGTTTAGATATGAATTTACCTTTTCAATGGTATCGGCATTGGCAGAAGTGGCAGAAGAAATCTCATCTAAGCTGCCATTGCTGCTTGCTTTATGCAAGTGCACCATGTTTTGCATTGCTTCAATATGAGAGACAAGCAGACCCCTTGAGCCTGCCACATTTTTCTTTAAATCCACCGCCAACTGCAGGCAGAGAATGGCGAAAGGCAAGAAAATGATATTAGGATTTACCTGTTTCAAACTGAAACTGCCAAATGCAAGCTATGATATGCTTACTGTACCTTATCATGGTATTCAAGTAATGACTGACATAATTTTTCAACACTATTTATGTGTTCATTTTGCTCAGACAATGATGTAGAAACGGTATTACAAAGAGCTTTAATGGTTTCCGCAAGCTCTGCCTGGAACGTATCCACCACCAATCTGTTTTTGGCGTTCTGTTTGTCTTCTCTATCTATGGTTATGATGTCCAGAAAAACATCAAAGAAAGAGATTACAAATTGGCTAAAGTCAAGGACCAACAATCAAAGACGTGAATTAGCAAATTATGGAAAATAGCAATTACCAAGTTTGGAGAACAGCAAAGCATTTTCTTGAAGGGTTTTCTCCAAGTCAGAACGCAGAATACAAGCTTGATTTGACAAGGCATTCTCTGCAACACCAAAGCATTAACATGAGCTGGAGGAGACTTCACGTCAAAAATTCAATAAAGACAAGCATGTTATGTACCTGCTTTTTGCTGTTCTGAGATAATATAATCTCTCTCCTTCAGAGCATATTGGGACTTTTTCAGTTCTTCCTCCACTCTAGAGAGTAACTTGCAAGTGTGGTCCAAATATTTCTGTAGACACTTTACTGTTAACACAACTCTAAAAATGAATTCGACAAATTATAAACCAGAAAAATCAGGTTAAGAATCCTGAAATAGCTCGCCTGTGTGGTATCAAGTTTGCATCTTAAAACGTTAACTTGTTGAACTTGACCATCATATTTTTGTTGTAGCTCGTCAATTTGCTGTTGATAAACACCAAACATAATTATGGGATCAACTTAAACTAATGGTCAACACCGTAGACCATATGTAAAACGATATGAACCAGACCATGAACTAACCTTCTGATTAGCTTCCAGCATCACTCCCATTTGTTCAATTTGATCAGCCATAGCCTAAAGCCAAAAGAAACCATAAACTTCATCAAAAAGACGAGTGCTAAAAGTAAATCAACTTGAAAAAGGATGGTTTTAGCGCTACTCCATTCTGCTTACTTTGGTATATTCTTACTCACCTGAGTATGCATTAGAAGCCAAGGAAACATTATACAGAGCAAGCTTGTGTAAATATAAACAACAAAGATAGTAATACCTTTCTTTCACTCTCCTCCTGATAGTAACGTTCCTTCGGAATGTAAACTCCATTTTTTTCACGTGTAGCATAAACCTCTGAAACATGGGATAACTTAAAACTATGAAGTTCTTCAAATAAAGAACCATTTTGAGTATGTTGGAATCGTCATTAGTGGTACCTGCTTTAAGCCGGTCAATTTCTCCATACAAGTCCTTGATGAGAGTTGTTTTCATCATCTTTTGGTTGACCTAACCATAATAAGAGTAGAGAAAGATACTACATGTCAGTCGTGGAATTATGTCCAACGTGTTGTCACTAATTTACAAAGCATAGGAAAACTAGCTCCTCTCAGACCACTTTACCAATAACAATTATGATAAAAACACAACACAATCATAGTAGATAAGAGCAGCATATAACATATGATCCCTTGGCAGTAATAAATCAAGTCAGTGCCATATACTGAATAAACAACCTGCACCTATTGACAGAGACATAACATACACCACATATGCGAAAGCTATAGGAAACTAGCAAATAGAATGACTAACCTCGGGCTTATTTTTTATATTTTTGGCCCTGTGTGCATAGTCCAATGTACTTAACGTCTCTTCGAGACAGTGCACAGCTGGTGAGACAGTGGCAATTATGCATGTTTTTGTCCTCCCACCCAATGAATCACGAAGTAGTCTAGTGAGTTTGCTATCCCTGAATTACAAAATATCATCAGATATATAGAAAATTATAGTTAAGAACACCTCTAATTTAAAAGAGGAGAAGAAACCTGTAGGGAATGTGTCCAAGATGTTCAACTAGTGCATTTATTACACGACCTAAAGTAAGCAAGCTTTTGTTTATTTCTCCAGCTTCTCGAGCACGACTCTGGCAGAGTTTTATTTGGATAAGAAAATGAGTAAATTTCACTTGCCAATAAATAGAGACAGGATATATTGCGGTGTAGCAAGCAATGAAATCGATGTATGATACCATGGTAAATCAGCCCCTTTCCATTTCCAAAATTGCTAAAGTATGACTATAAGTAAGAAAATAAAATTTGACTACCTCCCTAGCACCAGAACGAGAAATATTCTCTGACCCAGCCAAATCAACCAAATTCAACTTCCCACATTTAATTAGTTCCTCTCCTTCGGGTGTAGTTTCCTTAATGTGGATTGTGATCGAAAATAGAGAATGTGAACGACTGAAAACAGAAAAGAAAAAAGTTACAAAGATGGAAAGGTAATTTAAAAAACAATGAAGAGAGTGAATCCTGACCTAGATTGCTTGTTCAATAGTGTTTCTGCGGTGCGACGTTTGGCAGAACCTCTTTCTAGTAACGTGAAAATCTCACTGGTGTTTGTTACGATTTCTTCCTCTAATCCTCTTACTAGGACACCACCCTTGCCATCCTCCATGAGAGGTAACTGCTTTTTTTGTTTTTCCTCCACAGAAAACTTTGTTATTTCTTCATGAGCCAGCAAATCAGTTATCTCCTCATTGTAAAGCTCCAAAAATGTAACCTTGACACTATACTCAGCATTCTGACTTTCCAGTGTGTCGAAAATCTGTTTAACGGCTCTTGGTATAACACCAGCTTCTGGAGGCAATTGTTGTGAAGCTCCATTCTGTAATAGTGATAAAAGCGCAAAATCAGAAGCCGGTCTTATTCCACTAAACTTCAAAAGAAATATACCCAACATATTATCAACAAGTAAAGACAAATAGCATTAGCTCATTACCTTGGATTTCCTGCTTTCACCTTCCATTGTAAAGGTTTTACCAGTACCAGTTTGACCATAGGCGAAAATGGTACAATTGAATCCTTCTAATACCTCATTTACAATAGGAACCACAGCTTGATCATACAACTCTTTTTGTTGAGCTGCTGGACCAAACACCTACAGAGTCAGAATTCTATATCTTATCAGATAAACCAAAACGAACAACCCAAAATCCATTAAAATTACGAATAACAACATAATAATATATATCAAACTAAATACCAATTTGAACTCGTACTACTATGTAATCAGTAACAATTAATAAGGATACAAATTATACCCCAAAACAAGTAAACTTGAAGTAACCTAATTCCATAGAAACAGAAAAAAATACCTTGTCAAAGGTGAAAACCCTGTCAATCTGCTTCCCAGCAATGTTTTGATATACAGCAACTTCTCTTTGATAATCATTACATGTAACAACTTGTGGTGCGTTGTTTCGCAACTCATCGTCACTAAATGGCCTGTAAATGTAATGATTTGTAATTAAAAAAGACTAACAAGGCAATTTTATCATGAGAAACCAAACCCTAACTTTTAAATCTACCTGCAACGGAGAAGGACTTGAACATTTACACCTTTTTCCTTCTCCTGCCGACTTGACATCTTTAATAAGCTTCGTTTTCGAAATAATCAGAAGATATAGACAAGGAAGGATCTTGTGTGGTGATAATTATGTGTAAACCCTATAAACAAGATGGTCTCGGATCTACACTTCACAGCCTGTCTCTCTCTCTCTCTCTATCTCTGAAACGGAGCGGGATTTGATGTATATTTTGAATTTCTGAGACCTGTTGGGGATCTTTTGCAAGCAGATCCAACGGTGATTACCAAAGTGTTATATGACTATTTTAGCCCTAATTAACAAAGCTAATTGCAGATGCTAACCTAACTTTTGAATTGTTGACAGGGCCGTTATTCTTGTTTCCGTTAGTTTTCTTGTCTTCTCCTGGAGCTACACATTTAAGGGAGGAAAAGTTGCTATGCTAATAATCCATATACATGCTTCCAATGTCAGATTCGATTTTAACAGCGCAAATGCAACAACAAAAAAAGAAAAAACTGAAGTAACTCACAAAAATTGTAAATTTTACAAAATAAATGTACTGTTACAATCAAAGAATGGGTGCAACCATTCCAAATGGTTACGTCCTAATGTACATCTTTAGTATGGTTAGACTTATCTACATAACCAATTGTTCCATGCGTCAAACTGCATGCCAGTTTCCAATGACTAGGGTGACCACTTGTATCATTACAGCAACCATCACTCTAGAAAGAGGTGTATATGCTACAACAACAGACTATATTCCTTGTCTCATTCCTTCTTTTCTGGTATCATTATTTTTGGCCTGGAAATGTATAGGATAAAGAATGAAATTCTTGATTTATTTCCTTTTGAAAGTCACCATCAACAGGTACGCCAATATGCGACTACCTACACCGTATAGGATAAGGACGGAAATACAACGGTTCCAATTGCGCAGATCATAGCCGGTTTTCATGAGTGAACCACAGCGTGTAATCAGCCAAACTCCAGAATACCTGTCGAGTAACAACACGTTTAGTAACAAACTAATAAATCGGTCCTGATCAGGTACATTGGGAAAGACAGAAGTAAATTAGACAACTTCAAACCTTTCCGCATTCGCTATGACAAATGCTTGCAAAGCCCACTTCGGATAGCATAAATTTGCTATGAACTTCACAATTCCAGTTGTTTGCTGAGTCGAAACAAGAGTCAAAACAACAGGCAGGAGAACTGACCACTGGTATAAAAGAAAAGAAAAAAGACGAGAGCTCGTTACTGAAACATGAAATCGAAAATATAGGGAGATTAAAAAACTGCAAGTACATACCAGCTGAGCCGAGCCAGGTTCAAGAAAAATGGCAAATGCATAGGCCATACCAGTCACACAGTACACAAGACAGACCAGAACAATGTAATTATCCGCGAAGGAAGACCTTGGACTGTTGAAAAAATAAAACATGGAGAGGTAGACCACGGGCTTTACAAGGGTATTGAAAAGATCAACTGTATCCTTCGAGAGAAAATAAGCCAAACTGCTCATGCCAGAACTACTCTCTCTCCAGTAAATTAGCTTATCCATTGAAAATGATCTCAAAGCAGCAATCTTGCATAGAAGAGCTGCAAGCCAGCAATTTCAAACAGATATGACATAGGAAGAAGATGGAAATCACTATGATATTTATTGTGAAAGCTGTAGTTTCAAAGGAGAAAGCCAAATTTCAGGGGAACTTGATAATAACTTGTTACTTACAAACTGCTATTATTGTGTAGGTGTAACCTGCGGCCCCAAAATTCTCATCACTCACTTTAGCAAGTGATCCTAAACAGGCTCCAGCAAGAAATAAGATTAGAAAATCCACTGCTTGTATTTTAGATTCTCTTAGTCTTTGTTTGCTAACCCTGAAGCAAAATACAAAATCTATAGAGATTAAGACATGAGAACTAGATAAATTAAAAATTAAGTTAGATGGCACAGTCCCATTCTCGCTCCAGAAATCAGACGGATAAAATTTATACAAGTTAATGTATGATAGGGGTTCAGTACTCACCTCCCAAGATAGTATTTGTACTGTTTAAGTACACCAGGAGTTTGGCGCTTGGACAAGTCCTTGGATTTCAAGAAATTTAGATATATGTGGTCTCGGCGGAGCTCAACATTACTCCTAACATCCTCCCATAAATCTTCAGCAAAGGATTTATCTTCACGTTCAGCTATAGCTCCATCGCATTCTGGGTCATTTCTTGTATCTGGAGCCCTGGAGGAAGAAGCGACATCGGCAGCCTCGAGCTGCATATCAAGGGGTATCCTGTATCCTCTGTGAAGCATCCATCTGACTGGAAGCTGTTTCATATCTGTGCTTGTGCATGGTACTATACCCTCCAAAATGTCAATAAAGTGATCTGGTGGATTAACTCGATCAGGGACTATGATCCCAAGGCCTGCAAAATACTCTTCGACCTTCTTCACTGGGCCATGGTATACGATTAGACCACCTTTGGCGAGTAATATCAGATCATCAAACATCTTGAACAGGCTGTAGCTGCAGTTGAGTATTACCATCACCGAAAACCATGAGGATATTTGAACAAATAAAGGAAAGCAAAACAAAAAGTAAGAATAACCAATATTTCAAAAGGTGAATTGGAATGGTTACCTAGGTTGGTGAACTACGGTACAGATGTTCACCCCTTCAAGAGCCTCACGGCGAAGTGCTCTCAGAAGCAACTGGGAAGATGAACTGTCTAAACCAGATGTTGGTTCATCTAAGATCAGCAGAGAAGGTTCCATAACCATTTCCATTCCAACATTTACTCGTTTCCTCTGACCTCCAGAAATTCCTCGCTTCTCCACCGTTCCAACTAAGGAATCTCTCACTTGTTGTAGCCCCAAAGAGTCGATAACTCTTTCGATAACAAGAACCCTTTCCGCTTTTGGCATGTTAGCCGATAGCCTCCAATAATCAGAAAGTTAACAATTTTGTCAGGCGATAAATGCACACTTTCACGAAGTAAAGAAGAATAATTAGAAACTTTAATTGGGCCATACAATTTTGAGGAAGGAAAACAGCTTATTGAATGCAAGAAGCTACACGTGGCATACCTGCACTTGGCACTAAACTGGAGATTCTCCTCTACAGTCAAATTCCCATGCACAATATCATCTTGAGGCACAAAACCGATAATTTTCTTATACGAGTGGATGGATTCATTCCTTCCATTAATAAGAATATGACCAGTCATTGTGCATCCCGTAGCTTTTCCAGCCAGGGCATTGAGAAACGTTGTTTTTCCAGCTCCAGATGGACCCATGACAGCAGAAACATGACCAGGCAAGATTTTCCCAGTAACACACCTCATGAGATGTTTGTTTTTCCCTTTTAAAGTAAGGGTTAGGTCTTTGAAAGAAACTTCAATCGTCGGTCTAGTCGTCATTTCTGTGTCTGTAGCCATATTAACTATTTTAGAAAAGGTCAAGCTCTTGTTTTCCTGTTGCAGAGCTTTCTCCTTCTCAATTTTTTCATACGCATATCTGAAAATTTGGCTATCCGTGTGCATGTCTTTCCCCTTCAGCGCAGATTTTTTACCACTATCCGAACTAAAGCCTTCATTGTCCCCATCAATATTGTAATTTCTTGATTCCTTCTTTGCTGCTTTAGATGGTTGCTGTTGAGATGCACTTGATATACCTGGAGTCAATGGTGGGTAAAAATCCCCGTCTGGCTCAGTTCTAGCTTTGCCCAGAATTATCATTTCCTCTGGTTGTGTGGCAGTCTTCTGATGAGAAAATGTCCGGGAAAATGATTTCTGCAGTCCAAGCGCATGCTTCTTAGCGATATCTCTTGCGACCTTCCACCTTTCACGTGCATGTGCAGTTCTTTGGACACTATGTGCGGCAGCTTCTCTGGATCTGGCGTTTCTTCTTTCTCGTATGGCGAGAACTTGATCAGAGCAGTTGTACATAATAAGCAGCAAAGCACTTAATGCAGCCTAAATTGCTAACTGAAGGTGTCAGTATTTATCAGTTGGAATTACAGGATAAAATCTTCAAAGTAGAAAGTATGCAGTCTTTATAATATTGAGAAAAAGAACTGTCGGTTGGTTTGTTATTAACACTTACTATAAGGAAAGCACCGTGTAAATGGAGATTTTGGTTTGCAGCTTGCGGATCGCAAGAAGTCAACTTAAAGCACTCTGCATGAGGCCATTAAAAGGTCAAACATGTCAGTAAGATTCTTTAGTTCCATCCTGAACTTATGTAAACTAAAGAATATTGAGATATGCGGGACCAGTGATACAGTATTTTAAGGGTATTGTACGAGGAGCGCTGACAAGCAGCTTCCTGAGCAAGTTGCCTGGTGCTAGGAATTTCTCATTTTCTTTGAAGATTTGTTTAAGTGTTGGATTTTGGGAATTCATTAACTCCCAAGTCTAAGGGGTATAACAACAAACAATCAGCAAAACATGAAGAAGCTAGACAAACACAAGTCCTTCTGGCAATGTGTCACAAACAAACATTTCCAACATAGTTACATAAACTTACTTTTTTCATATGTAGAACCTGTACGGCAGTAATGTCTGCACAACAAGACTAAATGGAGTCAGAAAGTAAGACAACAATGTTACTAACAAGGAATTAAACGAGTGGAGATGAAGACCAGAAAGAGAACAAACTCTTGAAGAAACTCAATCAGAACATTCTATATTTCAGTTGTAAATCATGTGCAACAAAAACATATAAGGAGCGAAGCAATGGATGACTGCAGGTTTTGGGGATATAGGGAGTAGTACCCATCACTGCATGGTAATTTTTTGGTGGTTGAGGGACAGTATGATCCCGCTGGACAGAACACCTCCCTACTACTCCTAATATCAGCCCATGAATCTGCTCCTCCGCAAGTGTGGTTTGAGTGTCCCGGAGGGAGTTGGTAATTGTATCTGCAATTTATTGTTGCCATATATTAGCTATGTGAACTACTACAAGAGAGAATAAAAATTAAGAAAGTTCAATACCAAGAAATATAAACTTACGGAGCACACATGCCAGTGGTAGTATTTAAATCCCCACGTGGACAATAAGAACCTAACGGGCATGCTTCAGCGAATATTCAAAATGGAGATATAAGTTAGTAAAATCTGAATAAAATTGATCAAGCAGAAAGAGTGCTTGCACAAACAAAAGACATGAAACTGTCAGTAGCAAATTGGAGTCCTTCGAACTGTTGCGATGATAATTTGTTTGTAGGCATTGAACTCAAACCTTATTTGCCACAATCTTTAACGAAAAAGTTCAACAAAGCACATACTTACGTATCATACAAGTAAGACCACGTGGACAAAAGAAGCCCTCGCAACAAGCATGACAATCGCTAGTTCTGGCAGGCATGTCATTGGAATCTCTAAGATCAACATTATCATTACTACTATCAAGGCCAAATCCACAAGCCCATCCTGGTTCACAGCCAGGATTCCAAGAGGTCAAGTTACAATTCTTATTAGGTTTCGTGGGTGATCCAAGAAATCTACTGAAGTATAACTTTATCTCTGCTTCTGAACATATCCGTTGAGTGATATCTCCTGTTGATCCATATGAATGAATAATGAGATATGTACCGCAAAATTTCTGATTAAAACTGTTAAAGTAGACCAAGAGAACAAGAAAAACTAAAAAAGAAGAAAGACTCCGAAAGCTTAAGCTTCAGCAGGTTAGACCTGCAATAGTGCAATCATTTAGATAATACCATCCATTGACCCCATCCAATTAGCAAACCATGGTGATGGACTTATTCAATTTTAATCACTTGTAACCCACTATAACCAAGTTTTTTTATTCATCAGTAAATTAGTGTGTATGAGTCTCAACATTAAACTGTGGGTATCAACTACTGTCAAGACCCAACTTTTAAACTCCAATGGAGACATACCGTAAAGGCAGACCAAACGATTCCATACTGGCTTATAATGCAGCAGTTTCCTGATCGTCACACTATTTTTGTGTTTCTTTTAGCCAAAATAAAGAATAAGAAGGGGAGAATTAGGGTATCAATCTTACCTTTTGTTTCCTCAATGCAAGAAGATAAAAAATCAAGATCCGACGTAAAATTGAATGCACCATTCCAATCGGCTTTTCTGGAATACATAAATAAAGATACAAATTAAACAAAAGGCTACAACAATTCTGTAACAAACAACTATGAGAAGAAGAAAAAAAAGAATAGAGGACAAAATGACCTACTGATTTTTGATGCAAAAACCTAAATTCTCAGTAGCTTGGCCTTCAAAGATAACCGTGAGATTAGATAAACGTTCATACATGAGCTGTGTAACTAACGGAAGTATCTCCGACACATTTGTTTGCCTGGGATCTTCCGGTACTTGAGATTCCACTTGCCATGAACATCCCAATGTTGATACAATGAGTAAAAAGCTTGTAATCTTGTTTACATCCCCTCTAATACCCATATCTAATAATCTCAGTTGGCAATGGTAAATACAACTTAGATTTCGACTCAGACTATATAGTACATAATAAGATCAAAATTGACCAAATCCAGTTTCAAACATTAGAATAAAATTATGGTCACTCACGCTACACAAATGAGTAAAATTCAGCTCAAAAATACTGAAGAATTGAAATGTCCAGAAAATTAAATTAAATTAATATTGGGTTAGTCATGGTTAATTTATTTGTTTACTAGTAGTAGTCAGAGAATGTGGTTTGCAAAATCTAGACTGGTTGGTAGCTGAAGTTTCAACTCAAAACTCAAGAAGTGGAATAATTCCGAAAATGGCGGGGAAGAGAGAGAAGAATGATGGTATGAGATTGAATCTTACAAAAGTGTACGATAAAAAAAAGGAGTTGTATTGGTTTTGTCTGAAAATGGTGGGGTTGGTAACGATACCGTGCAGTCGACCTTCTGTATACTACCGGGCACCGCCCGATTCATGTTGTTTGGAAATGATGAGCGAAGGGAAGACAGATGTTTTTGTTAAGGGTGGACGCTAATATGTTGGGCTTTATGGGGTGCATATTAAATTACAAAAGATACTTTTTGGATGTGCTGATTTTGGGGCTGCACAGTTTTCCTTGGGGCTGCAGAGGGTGACAAAATAGGGTCATCAAAAATCAAAACCAAAAACCCCTTATAAAACGTGACAGTTTTACCCTTTAGATTTAGTTTAGTATTAGTGTTTGATTATCATCAGATTAGTGGTAATCATGATTATCATAATGTATATAGTTAAGTTAATAAAAATTTTAGAGAGAGAAAATTCATTTTTTGTTAGAGATTTTGGAGAGAAAGGAGTGAAAAAAAAAAAAACCCAACTTTTTTCTTCAAAATCCTCTAAGTTTTGAATCACTCAACCAAAATGAGTGATTCAAACACCGATTTGGAGCTACCTGAGACTCCAATAGATTACAACAACAAAATTTACTGTCCGAACGAAGGTGAGGACTCTACATTGCATTATTTGTTGAGTGGAAAAGTGTGGTTAACTCAAGAAACCCAAGAATCACTACAAGATCTCCAAAGAGACAAGTATCAACAAGATTATGAGGATGAACTAGCTTCTAACACCCAGGTATATCTTTGCTTGTAATTTTTTTGCATGTAATCATCTTTAGTACGTGGATCTGTGTGATTTTTGTGAGTTTCCAGGCTCTGTTTACGCCTTGGTTTGACCTTGAAATTGAGGCGTAAAACAAATTTACGCCTCAAGATTCTTCCCAATTGAGGCGTAAAAACTGAAATTTGGGGAAACTGAGCCGTACAACATTTTTACGCCTAGGACGACAACCTGCCAGTGAGGCGTAATCTGCATGGAAATATTGAATGCACGGTTTACGCCCTAGTAAGTAAGGCGTAAAACTATCATTTACGCCTTGGTTGCTGTATTTACGCCTCAATATTTCTTGACACATTCTTGATATACGTCTTGCTTATTGAACCGTAAAACTATGTTTTTCATCAAATACTTTCAAGTGATATTTACGCCTCAAGTTGAGCATGGAAAACCAAGGCGTAAATGTACCCTTGCAAAAAATTATGAAAATCCCAGGCTTACGCCTTGAGTTATAAGGCGTAAATTTAGCCTGACAAATTTTTTAAAAAATCCCCAGGTTTACGCCTTGGTTAGTAAGGCGTATCCAAGTTTACGCCTTTTATTACCAAGGCGTAATAGTATTTACGGTTTAGTTGTTGAGGCGTAAATTATGTATGGTTTCTAATCTTTGTTCGTTTGGTTTATAGGTGGTTCCTTACATTGAATCTATTGCTACCCCTGAGGAGTCTGATGATGAAGAGCCTCCCATTGTGCCTATGGAGAATCAACCACGTCCTAATCAAGTGCTGCACGAAGACACTACATATCATTGGCAACCATATGTTTGTACCATGGTGGGTTTTTGCGAGTTCACCAAAGTTGTGTATTCATTGATTATTTTTCCCCATTTGTGTGTCCTCACTTGTTGTGTTCCCCTCTATGTAGACATGGGGAGATAAAGATGCCGCAAAGGAATGGGCGCAAGAACATGGGGAAAAGATCTTGTGTAGTGTTGTTCAAAACAAGCAAGTTCGACCTTATTGTTTCCAAATGGTTTGCGAGTGTAGTGGAAGGTACGAGAGTCATTGGAAGAAGGGTACCTCTTACAAGAGAAAGCATCCCAAGAGGCCTAGGCCAATAAGCCGCACCATAAAGACCGATTGTCCCTTCAAGCTTCAATTTTGGCAAGATCACGAGAAGAGGTTTTTCTTGAAGAGTGTCATATGCGGTAGCCACAACCACGAACCGCCGGAGACTTTGCTTAGCCATGCTCGAGCCTCAAAGTTAAAACCGGAGGAATCGGAGTTAGTCGAACGTTTGTGGAGACAAGGAATGAAGCCTTTGGAAATCCTAAGGCACCTAAAGGAGGCAAACAAGAAGAACAACTCCGGATTGAGAACCATTTACAATGCCCAAGCAAGGTTTAAAGAGATGGACGCTTGCAATAGGGATGTCATGCAACAAGTGATGGTCTTGGCGGAGGAGAAGAAATACACTATTTTCTTTGACCTCAAGGAGAAGACACCGGATGGGAAGCAAAAAGTTAAACATCTACTATTGGCTAATCCGGACTTCATCAAGTTGGCACGTTGCAATCCTCAAATCCTTTTGATTGATTGCACCTACAAAACGAATAAATACAAGCTTCCACTATTGAACGTCGTAGGCCAAACTTCTACTAAATCACCATTTACGGTGGCTTTTTGTTTCTTGGAAAATGAGCTTGAAGAAAGTTATGTGTGGGCACTTAAACAAGTTAAGCTTTTTTACCCCGAAGATCGTTATCCAATGGTTATCCTCACCGACAAAGAACAAGCTCTAATCAATGCTATTGGGGTGGTATTTCCTAAAGCTCACCACCTTCTTTGCACCTACCACGCTTGGAATAGTGTGCAAGTGAAATGCAAAAAGATAATTTGGCCACCGAAAGAGGGAGAAAAAAGGAGGATTCGGAAACTACCACTACATCAACAAAAACGTGAGTTTGAACGAATGGAGATTGACTTCATTAAGAATAAGAAAATTTGGGAGTCATTTGGGGGCGATTGGGATACATTGGTGTTTTCACCAACGGAGGAAGAATATGAAATCCAAAAGGCTAAGTTGTTGGCGCATTGGGGCCGTTACCCGGATGTCGTGAAGTACTTGAAAGAGGAGTGGTTGGATGATGCCATCAAAGTTAAGTTTGTATATTGTTTCACAAACCAATACCTACATCTTGGGAACGAATCAACGAGTACCGTGGAGTCTTCTCATCACCGCTTCAAAAGTTGTCTCCACCACGCTAATTGTAATTTTGTTACGGTTTTCAAATCTATGGACATTATGTTCAAAGATGATCTTCGTAGAATCAAAACTTTATTTGAAGAAAGCCGGAGTAGGAGAATAACCCCATACTTGAAGGACCCATATGGGAAATGGTTTAGTCGACTTTGGTTCAAGGTGTCGACATGGGCACTCGAAAGGATATTCAAAGAATTGGAGGCTTATCTGCAAGGGAACTATACGGCTGTGTGCGTTTGTGGAATGTGGAAATCAATGGGACTACCATGCCGGCATATGTTCTCTAAATACGTTGATGGTGTGATCCCACTCGAGGACATTCACCCTTTTTGGAAACAACTCTCTTTCCACGAACCAATTGAAGACGGAGGCGTACAAGCCGAGTTTAACAACAAATACCAATATGAGAAAATCGTCAACTTTTACAATAGAATAAACGATGGTCAAAAGAGCTTTTGGTTGGAAAAAGTCCTACAATTTGTGGAACCTCAAAATAACTTGGATATCGAGGAACCGGATAAGGGACCGGGGAAAGGAAGAAAAACAACTAAGGTGCCAAGGTGGCAAGAGCGGATGAATGTCAAGGAAAGAAATAAGGAGTCGAAGAGAAGAGACTCAATTGGAGTTGAGTGGGTGAATAAAGAATACGAGGACGATGAGGAGGATGAGGAGTTACAAGCCGTGCTACGAGAGTCAATGAAACGTCCCAAGACTTGTAACATGGGTGAAGGTTCCACTAGTCGTGCTTCAAATGTCAAAGGAAAAGAGCCAATGTATCCGACTCAAGATAGTTCCAAGGGAAAGTCTCCGGTGATTCAAGGTGAAGAAAGGATCTCAAAGATTGTTAAGAAGAAGACAATTAGGTACAAGAGAGGAGGAAATATGGTAAACCCCACAATCGACCGGGAAGGTAAATTTGTTCGCCCTCACCACACTATTTATGAAGATTGGTATAAATATCTACCCACTTGCATTCATAAATACATAGTGTCAATGGATGATGTCGAAGGAGACGGTAATTGCGGTTACCATGTGGTCACGAACCAACTAGGGCCATTTTCGGGTGCAACCATGGAGGGGAGAAACATGACCCAAGTCAATTGGATTAGACAAGGGTTGTTAAACCAACTAAGGAGTCATGCACAACATTACAAGAACATGTTATTGGTGCCGGAAGGTTCGTCACCACACCAAGAGTACATCAAGTTTCAAGCTCGTTTGCAAGGTGGAATTCCCATAAGCAATAGTGAGTTTTGGATGAGATTTCCGGTGTGTGGACACCTAATTGCGGATGCTTATAGGTGTGTGGTTCACTACTTCGACAAAGAACAAGCTTGGACGTTCACGCCGGAATTTACAAATTACCATGAGACACTAGCAAGGAAGAGAAGAGTAATCATCGTTTGTTCAAGATTGTCACTTTATTGGTCTAAAGTTGTCCGATGAATGTCCTTTACCACCGTTGGCCCCAACCATTATGAACAAGGCGAAAGGTAAAGAATGGACACAAATTTACGAAGTCAACATGCACAATTGGCCTGCGACCTTTATGGATTCGGGGTTTGTCAACTTGGGGGATGATTCGGCATATGTCAACTTGGGCGATGATTGAGAATGCTTTTGGTGGTAATGCTTTTTTTGGTAATGCTTTTGTGGTAATACAAGTTCAAGAAGCCAAACTATGGTTTTGGAAAGTATTTTGAATATCTTTTTGTGTACCTAAACAATGCTTTTTGTAATATTTGGTATAATTTGAAGGCTCTTGTTTACTTACGTTTGTTTTCGTTAAATTTTGGTCAAATTTACGCCTTGATTAACAAGGCGTAAACTAATTTACGCCTTGGTTTCTGAGGCGTAAATATCGAGTCTGAAAATTCAGAGTTACAGGAGATTACTTACGCCGTGCATATCCAAGGCGTAAAACTAACTTAGATTTTTTTCTAATTATTTCGATTTTTACGCCTTGGTTTCTGAGGCGTAAAACTAACTTTTTGGTTTCTCCAGATTTTTCGGTTTTTACGCCTTGGTTTCTGAGGCGTAAATCCTGAGTCTGAAAATTCAGAGTTACAGGAGATTACTTACGCCGTGCATATCCAAGGCGTAAAAATAACTTGGATTTTTTCCAGATTATTTCTGTTTTTACGCCTTGGTTTCT
>JAJJMA010109196.1:15139-27292 GCA_023529015.1 Papaver nudicaule | reverse complement strand
AAAAAGGCTGTAACGCCGAGGCAAAAAACGCCAACGAACAAAAAAGGATGTAACGCCGAGGCAAAAAACGCCAACGAATAAAAAGGCTGTAACGCCCAAGGCAAAAACGCCAGAAAAACAAAAAGACCTCGCATAGCAGGCACATAGCTGATGCTCATATAAATCGTAAGGGCCCTACGAGTTATATGGCACGGTCCTCTACCCACAAGACACCCCGCTAGCGGTGGGCACCTTGAAATCAAGGCTACATAAGCTGATGATACATTCGTACCCACTACCAAACGACCACGAGGACCTCACGTTCTCGGGCGTCGAGGGGACGATGAATGGGATTAACATCTACCTATAGAGGAAGATGGAACCCCGAGGCAGCTGCTTCGTTCTCACAATAAGCAGCGAAGTACGCAGCCGAGGGACCTCTTTAAAAAACTAAGCCTAAAGGAGGGGCTGTTAAAGATTTGGACGGGTCAAACTTTAGGCCGCGATAAGAGAAAAGTGCCATGTCTAAGCTCCAACCTTGACCGGCACTCCCCCATCGTGTTACTTTATTATTGAGAAACGGGGCATCCATTTTTAAGTTCCTACATTTACTTAGGCCAAAGGTTACCAGGGTGCCACCATGCCCTCCAAGGAAGATAAGCAAATATCTTCGGTACCTACCTAAAGTACTAAGGCAAAGCGGATACCTACGCTATCAATAGCCAATGTTTGCTTGAAACCAGTGCAAGTAACTCAAAGCCTTTGGGAAGGGTGATCCGTACGCCCCCACTAGCTTGGTCACTATCTCCTACATCGAAGTAAGCCCCGAAGTTGCACCTCGAGAAGCTATAAGAGCCATTTATAAAAAATGGCCTCCCAATCAGAATGAGTAAACAGCAAAACCAAAAAACCACAGTAACGAAGGGCAGAATAGCATCAAGAGCAAAAGAAAACAACAAATGCACAAACTTGATACCCAGAATACAAAAGCAGCAACAAGAAATCAAAAAGGTAGAAGAAGGAACATACTCCCTATTTTACATCCTCAAACAATCGTTCTACACAGTATCATCAGAATTAAAAGTACCTTGGGGAGTATTTTGGGGCAGAACCAAAAATTCGCTGTCATTCTTTATAAACGAAGGTGAAACCTCGGGATCCCTATTGGCATCAAACTCCACTGAACCTCGAGCCTCGACATTAATCCTAGAACCTTTATCAGAGGCATCAACGAAACCCGCTCCCTTCGGCCTATCGCCAGAAAGTTCGTTACTCATCTTTAGTTCCTCGTCACCACCCCCACTGCCTTCTTTTGGTTCTTCGCTGGCGATACTATCAGCCGTTTCTGATTTCTCGGAATCTAAATCATTACTCCCCTTCTGCTTCAATTCAATGGATTTGTCGCCCTCAATCCCAGCCCCATCATCAGCATCGCTACCTATTTCTTCGAAATCCTCTTCCAGCCTTGCTGCTCGCAATTCAGCCACTACTAACTTAACATCTTCGGATGAAACAAGATCTTTATCAGACTCCAGTAAGGCGTCAGGATCCTTCAAGCCATCATGGTAATAAGGTGGTCGCATGCCTAAATTCCTAAACAGATATCGACCATGCCTGCGACTAAACAAAGCAGTATGCTCCGCCTCTCCTCAGATACGATTGTTAAGCTGCAAAACCTCTTCACCTAAAGCAGAAATTTTAACATCCTTTTCCTCGCACAAACCGCGAGACAGACGCAACTCCACGTCGAGCTCCGAAGCTCGCTCCCTTTGAGTATCAATATCTCGGGAATATTCATCTCGCTTGGTCACGGCAGTCTGAAGATGTTCATTCAAACCCTTTACATCCCCTGAAAGTCTACCGTTCTCTTTCCGTAAAAGTTGATTGTCCTGGTCAAGACGAGAAATCTCCAGACTTTGGGCGCGAATAAGATCCAACAAGTACTTTCCATGATGTTTTTGCTGAAAAAGAAGCAAGTATAAAATCAAAACAGCAAACAAAAAACTCACAAGGCAAAGACAATCAAGAAATAAACTCACAGCTTCAATAAATGATTGATGATGAGTAACTGCCGAGGCAAAAGAACTCATATCCCAGGAACCAGAAAAAACTCGGGCAAGAAACTCGGACACCGAAGGATCTAAAGGATGATTTTGAGGATCCCTCGCATGCGCCTTCAGATGATTGGCCAAATCATCGGCATAAGGGCTAGGAAGAGAATTATGTTCTAAGAAATTTCTGGCCTCGGGATCCGAGCACGGCCGCTGAACAAATCTATTAGGAACCAAAGGAGTACCTGCAGCAACCGACGCCAGTAAAACCAGAGAAGAGCCAATAAAAAGGTCATTGGAACCATATTCATTCAAGTTCATATTGGGTTGGCCAGGATTGGAGGCATCACCAATAGAAAAAGAAGACGACGAAGGACCCTGCGAGGGTACCACAATTCGGGAAGCCGGCATACCAACTGATCCACGACGACAATCTTTTCCCCTCCTTAACCTCTTAAAAACAAGGGGCGTCTCATCTTCGGTCTCCTCATCATCCACCTATTCCGCAAACACAGTAGACGGATTACCGAAGCCTTCGTTAATAACTTCTGTGCAAAGTTCCTTTGATAACGTGGCAGGGATAGCAGCCTTCACGCCTTTCTTCTTTGAAACCACAGTAGTGCCCCTTTTCCGATTCGGGTCATACAAGGATAACTTCGCAGCGCCATCATCAATGGTCAGCACATCGCTCTGCTGAAAAGCAGTCAGTTTGTCAGGTTCTAAACAGAGGCAGATATCCATACCTATCGCATAGCTGAGGCAGGAAGTGTTTATCACCTGACCAATTCCCCCCTTCCCAGCAGGTGCCGACCTCGAAGATCTTTTTCTCTTCTTCGGATCATCGCTTCGTTCTGAAGTTCTTTGGCTCTTCAATTTCTCTTGCTCCGCTTTCTGAAAAAACAAGAAAACATATGGATAAAATAATCCAAAAGGAAAAATAATCAAAGAAAATTCGACCATATCTTACCCTCAGTTTGCCCAGAGCAATCTTTTCTTGAGACTTCTTACGCTCCACTTCGGAGAAGTAAATTCTGTACAAATCAACAACAGGGAAATTATGCCCATCCTCAAACTTCGTACGCTCGACTCTGCCCTCCTTGTCCTCATCCATAAAGGACGGGACCTTCGATGAGCACAGGTTTTGAAAACCACACCTCGTTGCTAGAATGACGAAGAAGCGTGCTCGTTTTGGACCCAGAAAGGTCTACGTCACCCAGAGCATGAGAAGAATCGGCCACTTTACATAAGATCACACTCCATGGAGCCTTCTCTTTAAGCAAAGTTTTTTCCACCTCGAAAACTGAATAGAGTTGCCATTTAATTGCATCACACCACAGGGAGGGTTGATTTTGGAATAAATCTCGTAAAAAAGAGGATTGGACGGATTATACAAAGGGATAGGAAGACCGGCACCGAGCTGTTCGCCGGAACGATCAACCTTCTACTACCGCACTCTTGAGTAGAAAGCAGTTCAGGGGACAAAATCCCCTTACCTAAGCTTTGATAAGGAAAAAGAGACTGGTTGAACCCATAAATTCGCGCCCTCTCTTCCCAACCAATTTTCTGAGGATCCACCATTTTGTGAGGCAACACCTTGCCGGAAAAAGCACTTGCAGAAGCCTGAAGCAGAAGAAAAGTTAAAAAGAATAGCAAATAATGACCAAACCAAACGACGGGGACAAAACTTCGAAAGCTTACCATGATCAAAGAAAGAATACAGTAGAAAGAGATTCAGGCGCCTCGGAAAGCGATAAAGAAAGAAAAGGAAGGAAAGAGGGAAGAAGCAACAGAAAGCAAATTTAAATAGGAAAGGATGGAACCGATGCAGTAGGTAGCCGGTAAAAGAAAGGCGAAGGTTTCGAAAAGTACTCAAGGTTACGTGTGTCAGTTAGAGAAACCGAAAAGAGGACACGTGTCGAAGAAGGTGCAATACCAAGGGTTTTCTTCTCCAAACCTTCTCGATCTTTAGACAAGAAAAGAGGCAAACTGTGGAGGGTAAAACCCCTCGGGGCACGTGTCGTAAATCCAAGAAGCGGAACCCCTCCAGAGGAACCAGCGGCGAAAGCCTCGGACCAAACCAAAGAAGAACGAAACCAAACGCGACGAACGAAGACTCGGAAGAAAGGGATTCGGACCGCACCAAGGAACCGAAGCCCCAGAACATACTTCAGAGCACCACCGAAGGAACCGCCTTACTAGACAAGGACTGACACCACCACGATTGAGTCTCTTGTCTTATTAGCTGTAAACCACCCAAGCTTGACCTATATAAGGCGAGCTTGGAAAACTTTGTAAGGGTTGGATTCTTTTGGTTGAAACCTAAGCGGCAAGAGAGGGATTAGGTCTGTATCTCCTCTGTCTCCTTAGGATCATTATCCATGTAGTTACAACACTGAAATACAAATCTTTATTCATTTAGTCTTTGATTATCGTCTTTGTATATCTTCGGTAATGTTCTTAGGATCTTCGTACCACTAAATAATGTTAAATAACTGTATGTATGAGTAGATCTGAGGGCTGTAGTACTTCATGTACCTATGCAGATTTTCTACTCGTACAATTATGCTTAGAAATGAAAGGTTTACCTTCCTGGTAGTCCAAAAACATCGAATCTACCTTATAATTCAGAACTTTAACCACAAAGTTATCTTCATCCGTGTTAGAAAAATCAGTTTCTGTTTTGAATTTACAATTACCTTCACCTGCTGAATCTGAAAAATCCATGTGAGTTGAAGAAAATAAAGCCAAATCTCTTACTGATTTCGAAACAAAAATTGCTTCAGAATTGTTGGTGATTTCATCTTTTGTTGTCTTCAAATCTAGAACCTCAACTCAAATCAAATCGAAATTGTCTTCAGATTTGGATTCTAATACCTCAAAATCAGTTGCTATGGAATCAACATCGACTGCCTTCTGAAGCTCCTTATACACGTAATCATTACGAGCTTGTGTTTCTCTTCGTCTTCGAATTTCTTACAGTAAATAGTCTGTATGTTAATTATTTCATCCAACTTCTCTAAGATAGCATCTAATTGAGATTGGAGTTGTTCGTCAGATAAATCCATGGCGGTACAGTCGCAAGAACGACTGTGATGATACCACTTGTAGTGTACCACACTACAATTGGCACAGATCTTCGATAAAAGAGGTGAAATTAGATGAAAAGGAGGTGATCATGAGGGAAAGAGATAGACATAGAGAGAGTAGCAGAATATAGCAGAGAGAAGACTAATTCATTCCATTGATAAAACCGATACACTCACTGCTCATTCAGAACAGAGTGAAGAAGGATGACATTCATAAAACATCTTTCAGAACTCATGAAGGCCATTATGAGTTTAAGGTGATGCCATTTGGTTTAACTAATGCACCAGCAACATTTCAAGCCCTTATGAATGATATTTTTCATGATTACTTGAGGAAATTCATCTTGGTTTTCTTTGATGATATATAGGTATATAGGCAAACTTTGGAAGCACATCACACACACTTGGAAATTACTTTTTCTCTGCTGAGACAACACTAGCTCTATGCCAAACTTTCCAAGTGTTGTTTTGCTCAACATGAGCTTGAATATTTAGGACATATCATTACTGGTGAAGGTGTAGTAGCTGGTCCAGCTAAAGTAGCTAGTATGGTTGAGTGGCCAACTCCAACCATTGTGAAGGATCTAAGAGTATTTATGAGTTTAACTGGTTACTATAGGAATTTGTGAAGAATTATGGTAACATCAGCAAGACATTCATTGAGCTACTTAAGAAGAACTCGTTTCAGCGGAATGATGTAGCTGAACTAGCCTTTCAGAAGCTAAAACAAGACATGTCAACTACACCAGTTTTAGATCTACCTGACTTTCTAAACCCTTTACACTAGAGACTGATTCTTGTGATTCAGGGATTGGAGCTGTGCTTATGCAATATGACAGGCCAATTGCTTACTTCAGCAAAGCCTTAGGCATTGACAATGTCTACTTATGCGAAGGAACTTTTTGCCATTGTTTCTGCAGTTACCAAATGGAGGCACTATTTGTTGGGACATCACTTTATTATCAAGACAGATCATCAGAGCATCAAATTCTTCTTAGAGCACGAGATTACAACTATGTTGCAGCAAAAGTGGTTGATTAAATTATTGGGTTTTGATTATGAAATTCAGTACAAGAAAGGAGTTGAGAACAAGGTTGCAAATGCCCTTTCTAGAAGACCATTATAAGAAGCTAAACTCATTATTTCAAAACCAACTTGGGTACAAGATGTTCTTCTCAGCTATGTGGATGATTCCAAAAGTTCAACAAATAATTAATCAGTTACTTCTTACACCTGATTCCTTAGCACATTACACTTACAAGAAGGAAGTTTTGAGGTACAAAAACAAGTTGTGCATTGGTAGCAACAATGACGTAAGAGCCTCAATCCTTTCCCCAATACATAGCTCAGTTGTTGGTGGTCATTCTGGTATCAGGCCACTTACAACAGAGCCAAAACTCACTTATTTTGGCCTGGAATGAAGAAGGAAATACTGCAATTGGTTGCCACTTGTGACGTCCGTCAGAGGAATAAAGGTGACCATAATTATCCTGGTGGACTACTAGTTACTCTACCTATTCCACAACAATCTTGGCAACATATCAGCATGGATTTCATTGAGGGACTACCCAACAGTGAAAAGAAGTCAATCATCCTGGTAGTGGTGGATAGATTCACCAAGTATGCTCATTTCATTTTTTGCAACACCCTTATACTGCTGCTGGTGTAGCCAAACTATTTCTCAACGATATTTTGGATTACCTGAGTCCATTGTTTCTGACAGAGACAAGGTTTTTACCAGTAACTTTTGGCAAGATTTATTCAGAATTCTGGGTACTATCTTGAGAATGAGCACTGCATATCACCCCCAATCTGATAGACAAACAGAATGAGTGAATGCATGTCTTGAAAGCTATCTTAGATGTATGAATGGGCATCAACCTAAGAAGTGGAGTAGCTGGTTAGCTCTTGCAGAATGGTGGTACAACTCAAGTTTCCATTCAAGCATCAAAATGTCACCATTCAAAGCATTATATGGGTATGAAGCTTCTCACTTAGCTTTTCCTTCTACTGCTATTACTTCTGTGGCTTCGGTGGAGGAGTACCTGAAACAAAGGGATGGAATTCTCAATATTCTTAAGGAATTACTAAAGCTCAAGCTAGAATGAAATTTTTTGCTGGTAAGAAAAGGTCCGACAGAAGTTTTGAGGTGGGTGACTTAGTTTATCTTAAGCTGCAGCCATACAGACAGAAGTCAGTGGCTTTGAGGAAGAATGTCAAGCTTTCAGCTTAGTATTATGGGCCATTAAAGATCATACAAAGAGTGGGTACACAAGATTACAAAATATCTTTACCTGAATCATCTAAGATACACCATGTATTCCATGTTTCCCAGCTGAAGCAACACATTGGTTCTGCACACACCCTATCACCAACATTACCAATTACTGATATGAGGGACAAATAGAGGTGAAGCTAGTGAAGATACTTGAGACCGGATATGTCACCAGAAAAGGCTTGCAGGTTCAACAACTTTTTATCCACTGGTGTAACTCATCTGAAGAGGATGCAACTTGAGAGGATGCTACTCACTTTCCAGATTTTTATCCTTGAGGACAAGGATAATTTGAAGAGTAGGGTAATGTCATGTACCTGACATGTGTCTTCCTCTTCGGGATGCCTCTCTGGGGTGCTGCTAGTATTTGGTATGGGCGTTGTTAGCGATACTGTATGTTCTTTGTTGTTCGTTAGATGAGTAGTTATTTTTAGTTATGGTTTCTTGATCTCTGCCATCTGTCGTCTCGAGTATGGCCCGTAGGGTTTGTTTTCTGTTTTGATATTTATTTGTAGCGTGTGTGGGACTTGAGATGTCATTACTGAATTTTATCTAAAATCATAGAAACATTTGTTCTTTCTATTTGGGTTCTTAGCTATTGAGCTTTGAAATAGGGGATTGATTCTCTGAATCAAGAGGTTACTTCTTCTGTTTGTTGAATTGTTGTGTGAAGAACACAACACTTATATGGAAATCGGTTTACTATATCAAACTTATAAGCCGATTGTGTTTACTTGAAATTGGATTTTTGTCTAAATTATCAGGAAAAATTGGCATACACATTTCTTAATAAAAGTTGATAAAAATTATGAGAAAATTTTCAAACTCTTCAATCGGCGTATATATATAAACTATGTGGCAGATTGTGTTTACTTGAAACTGGATTTTTCCTGTAACTCTTCAATCGGCATATGATTCTATCTTTATAAACCGATCAAATGTGTTAGGAAATTCAAGAAAAATTTATCGGCATATATATAAAACTGCACAGGCCGATTATCTTTTTCATAGGCAACCATCTTTTTATAAGTTAATTATACGCCGATCGTAGAGCAAAAAAGCCATTTTTTTGTTTTCAAACATACTTATATTAAAATCCGAAACACTTTCATACATACATTAATCATTGTTTCCTTCCAAAATACAACATATGAAAGTGACAAAATAAGACAATCCCTTCATAAAACAAACTTAATACTATGCCGCCATGTCTACTATATATGAATCCAAGTCAACCAATACACGCTCGTTTGGGTTATTCGACTAATTCATTCCAACATATCATGTTGGTATCGTATTTCTCCAACCATTTTGCATATTCATTCTCGGTGAACTCTGACCAATAAGAAAACCTACAAAGCTGGGATAATGGGCAATATTTTTCTATCCTAAGACCGATAAAATAGATCTTGTTGATGTTGACTATAATAATTCTTCGATCCTTGAGGCTTCCACTACATCTTGCAGCCTTTGGCATGAATGTCATATTTGTGCCATCACCAAAGTAATTAACAACGCAGTAAGAGTATCCGCCAAGAGATGCCCACATTGACGCATCACCAATGCCTACGCAAAGTTGGTGCTCCACTCTCCGGGCCTTGTGTGCGAGCAACCAAGTTTCTAAAATGTTCTTATTTTTCTTCATTGTTTCCTTCCAACATCATCGAAATATATAATTTCTTGTGTTGCACAAGTTTCATGGACATCATCATCCTTAAATATTGACATTGAGTTTGATCACCGCCAATCCCATATGGCCTATTTGCTCTGAAGCAACATGGAAACCACAATCCCCATCATCCTCGACGTCGTCGGTGGATAGTACGTAAGGCTGGATGATTTGTGGTAGTTTGGTAAAGTACTCCTTGAATATTGTGTGTTAGAGAATGGCTCGGTCAACCTCATCAAGTGTTGGTATGCCAAGCTTAGTTTTCAAATTTAGTGATCAAAACTCGACCGCTAAAAAACACACATTAGGTAAAGTCATCATTGAGTTAGATTTAGGTTGTGGAAGATTTTGGTAGGATTTAGAGTCACTATTTGAACAGTTGAAGAAGATTGAAGATCAAATGAAGGCATCCGGCTTCATCATTCAAGAGGTTAGTGAATCTAAATAACGCGATTCCATTATCTTTTACACTTGTGCTACAAAAGACAAAAACATAACTCCTTAATGAAGCTTTACGTTATGACTTGATCACTTGTGATCAGTGTGCCTTAGGATATAACTCCGCTTTATCGCTTGCGACATTGTTGTTGAAGTTATGACGTTCCATATTTTTTAGAGCTTTCTTTTCTTCTCCATCTCTAAGTAATATAAGGTTTTTCCTAAAACCTTCGAGTTGGATATAGCAGTTGTGACGTTGTCTCGGTAGTATTACGAGATTTAATCCATCACAATATTGTGTCTCGACTTACCTAGTCTGACGCTGTCAGATTGATTGGCAAGTACTTGTATGAGCTAAATGTAAGTGAGATCGTGACTGACACTTATGTTGTGTAGACTCGATATACTGCTGTTATGAGTTCGAATACTACGTCTTGGTTTGGCTATGATTACTGAAGTTCTGAATAATTTACTTGATTATATACATGAACATCCTGTATGCCATATCATACTTCTAGATTTCGAAACCATATTCTTGATTATCTCATCTTATGGATTTTCAGAGTTCGAAACCTCAATGTAGATTTTGGTAAAACAAAACTTTGATTTCGAAACCATAATCTGGTTTCGCATCCATAAGTTATTGGTCCGAAACTTAAATTTTGTGACCAATGAGAGAACATGAGTTTGAAACAATGATTGCTGGCTAACAGTGACTTGAGAATCAAGATCAATGTGTCTTGACCATGTGAGTTCTAAAAGGTCTAGTAGACCATGGGGTTTCCTAAAGGTTTATGTGAACCGGGAAATATAGCCTGTGCGTCAAGGACAAAAAGGTGTGATGCTGAAATGTCTCTTGACCACATGGACTCTCAACTTCGATACCAGACATTTGTGACGAGTCTAATATGTGTTTCTTGTTTCGAAACCTTAAGCAAGGTTTTGTTAAACATAATCTAGAGTTCGAAACCTTACTTTGGTTTCGATATATAGAAACTTGATTTGGGAACCTAAATTTGGTTCTGGACATATATGAACTTTAGGATCCGAAACCTTAACTTGGTTTCTGACAAACAGATTGTAGATTTCGAAACCTTAATTTGGTTATCTCATAATGCGTATTTTCGAAGTTCAAATTCTATCATTTTGGTTTTTACTTCAATGAATTAATGAGTTTGATATTCTCAGTTTGAAGTTTGATTTAGTTCATCTTTAATGTACAACTAAGTTTGTTCGAGTCATAGTCAGAAATATAGTTGGTCGCTCTAGTTAGTAGCCATATGATTTCTGATTAATACTATACGTGATTAGATCTTCGTATGGATATACTACTTAATCAAATATTCATTTGATTATTCATTTGATATTTTGATTTGAATTCTTGGATATCATTAACGTGATCATATATATTGGAATCAAGAATCCAGGAGATTCAACATTTTGTTATTGCTCGATAAATCATGCACCGTACTTTAATGGTATATATTTTTGTATGATTCAGAATGTCCACTGAACCAACGTGTTCACTTAAGCTTAACACACAAGGCTTGTCCACGTTTGTAAGGATACGTTTATGCGGAACGTTGAACCACGTTGGACCATATCCCACTTCCACCTAGGATTGTTCTGGCCCGTCCAGCAAAGCCTAGCTAGGAAGTGATGTCGACATTATTAAAGTTGATGACGACATTTGGAACTAATAATACCTTAAGGAGATTTTCGAAACTAAAGGACATGTTTTCGAAATGAGCTCTTTCCCAGGGAGCTGGAGGTGACACAAGTGCAGCTGGAGTTGCTTTGCTTATCTCTCGCACTCCGTCAAATATGTAGAGCCCATTCTTACTCCTGCCTTGCAACAAAATTCTCTTGGTTCGCAGATCCTTTACAAGAAAGAAATCAGTGTGAAATTCAAAATACACTTCATTATCTTTGCAAAATTTAGAAACCGATAACAAATTGGTACGAATTTCAGGCACTTGAAGAATGTTATTCAGAGAAAAGTATCGATTGTTGTGAGAAAAAGATGGGTTACCAATGTGCTCAATATGAAGTGCATTACCATTTCCCACACGCACTTTTTCTGTGCCATCATTTTCATGACGAATGTCAAGGTTATTGAGATTGGCAGTCAGATGATGTGTGGCACCAGTGTCTGTGACCCAATTGTTGTCCATTGCACCACCAGGCAAGGCTAGGTAAGCAGCTGGTTGTCGCTGGTTGTTAGGAGCTCTATCCTCCTTGTATCAAAACCAACAAAATTTGGCAACATGATTCTTTCTTCCACATATCTGACAGTGTCCTTCATCTTGCTCCTGATTGTTGGGTTGAGTGATCATTCTTGGTTGGCGATTTGGTTGCTGTTGATAGTTGCGTTGGTTCTGATTTCTTCTTGGTTCTCTGGCTTGTCCAGATCTTGCAGATGAAGATGACGCAATATTTGTTACTGGATGTTGTAGCATATCCAATTGTTGTTCAAGCCTCATGTCATAAGAAATCAAGTGAGCATAGAATGCATCCATGTCGATCTTCTCAATTGTGCTTAGAGAAGTGACAATAAAATCGTAGGCTTGATCTAGTCCACTGAGAATGGACGCCTGCATATCATCTTCATCCATGACATAACCTGATGCTGCAAGAGCATCAAACAAATGCTTA
>JAJJMA010109196.1:0-15129 GCA_023529015.1 Papaver nudicaule | reverse complement strand
TGTTGCATATTACACAATTAGGGTTACAAGTATAGTCAAAGTTGTTAAAACAGAAGCTACAAATACGAGCTGAAGAATAGATAGTTTGGTATGGCTGTTGTAGACTTGATCTTCACCTAAAAAACCGGCCACAATACACGTACTCTTAACAAATATTGCAGTGGTTACAAGAACGCAACTAGCTAATTCTGCTAGCGCCAGTTCATGCTTATCACCTGCTCGTGAAAATGACTGAACTAACGTTGCAGTTTTTGGTTCAGTTGTTGGTGGTGTTTTGCATTGCCATCAATTTCAATAAGGTACTGGTGGCCTTTTAAGAGATAAATCATCAATGTGGTTGGTGTTGGATGTAGAAGGAAGAGGCTAGCAGGGTTGGTATTGAAAAATGGAGGAATGATGCTTGCCGCCATGTTTTAGTGGTGATTTCTGAAGGGTTTTAGGAGTGATTCAACGAGCTTGAATGAATTGAAACAATGGCTCTTTTTGAGTGTGAGATGAGTGCATTGAAGGAGGTGATACAAAGTATTTTTATCGAGTTCTTTTGGAGGTGATGGAGTTGTTTTTGCTGGATAATGAGGAAAAAGATTAACTGTCAGTTTTCCAAGACTGACAAATTATCAATTGTTGGGCTTTGTGCAGCCCAAAAACGTGTTAAGTTAGTCTGGAGTTGGTGGATTTGAGCAGTGCGAAGAGCCCAGTCCAAATGAGTACTTTAGTCGGGTTAAGAAAAAAAAGAAATAAAAAGGGAGAAACCTAACCGAGAAAGTATCATCTCTCACGCAAAGAAATAAAAGAGAGCTGCGCAAGGGAAGAAAGAGAAGCATACAAGGGAGAAGCTGTTCTGCATTATTGGGAGAAAAAGCTTAAAAGGGTTTTTATGTTTTTAAGTGTTCTCTATATTTTCTAGTTATGTTGAATAAAGCTATGTCTAGCTAAACTTTTCTATATTGGTTAAGGATGTAGTCGGATATCACATACATGCTTTTTGATTGATTTATGGAGTTATAATTATTGTTTTCATCATCGTTTATATTTTATTGTGCGTAATAAATGCATAATTGACGTATTGCATTATGAATGAGTGTTAATTGATTTAAGTTGCAAATTAAATTGGTTTACGTTCATATCTATTACTATAATTAGGTTTTGAGATACAGAATGTCGATGAACTTATTCACAAGTAGTACAATATAATTCTTAATCCGGTGATAGCTTTTAGGGATTGTATGTAGAATTTGACCTATGTCCGAATGAACTGCTCCTGGTAGTTTGTTGCATTGATTAGCCTATTTCACAGATATTAATGCTCTTAGAGGATTCGAACTCAATTACTCGTAGTGTTGAGTTGTTCTCTACGTAGAGTTCACATATTCATTGTTATGGTATGTGGTGAAATTAGGAAATTACGGGATATTTTCGCGATGATGTATTCTGGGGTTTTTGATGATGAGAGATTAAGTAGAAACTCCAAATATTTATCATAGTGCATGTTATGTGATTGAAGATGAACCCTTAACAATATTCTCAACTCCTGATTATTTTTGATAATTCTTTGTTGTAATTTTAATTTATTTTTATTGCACAAACATCCCCCCCTGGTTACTTTAGATTTCAAAAATATTATACAACCAATACCTCCATGTGGATCGAATCTGTTTTTACCATTATTCTATTTTATTTATTGTGAAGGTTAAGAACTGAATTATATTTGTGCTGTTTGACAACACATTAGTTACCTTTGAGCTTTTGCTCTCGGTCTAGAATTGCGAGGAAGTCTTCTCTAGGGATCGAGAAGCCTAGAAGTACATCTTACGGGAAACTAGTTTATGTTTACTAGTCTTCTTTGTATTGAACTTGTGTTCTGTTCTATCACGTCTATCAAACCTTGCGATCTTGTTTATTCTATGGTCCTTCTCTTCTGCAATAAGGCCACTCAAGATCGTTGTGATTAGAACATACTCTTTATCTATTAACCTGGATTTGTCAGCAAGCCACTTTCGGTTTGGGTGCCTAAACTATAAATGTTGAGTGGAATCAAGATTGTTGTTAATAGTTTTGTTTTTTGTAGGTACACTGTTCTTCACGGTCATATCATATTGTACTTGCTATAGCTATCTGCTTGATTCCAACTGGGACGACAAGGTTTCTCTTTCGGGAGTTCTGGTTTTGAAACCTTGATCGATATCTCGAGGGGGTTATTACTAAGTAAACTTAAATATCCTCGCTCTTGGTGTAAAACAACTTCGGTGAAATATCTGTTAGTTACCAAGGATATCATCTAGCGATTTGACTTGCCGCTATTTGGTTGTTGTCCATAAGTTTTGTAATCGTCCGATTGTAGGTCGGGTAGCGATAGTCCTCGCGACGGGCTATGAAGCAACTCTTGCGTAAGACAGTAAAGGACGTTTGTTTGCGTAAGGGAGTACATGTGCGTTACCACCTTCCGGTGGTTGGAGGCGTATGAATACTTAGGGGAAATCTTTGTGACTAATAGTCGTATTAGGGTCATATTGTCTGCACCAGCTAGTCCGGAGTCTGAGAGTAGGTGTGTTGGTAGCTTAGTTCTTAAGAGTATTTAAACTGGACGAGGTCCCGGGGTTTTTCTACGAGTTTGTTGTTTCCTCATTAACAAAAAGCTTGTGTGTACTTTACTTTATTTCACGTTATATTTGACTTGTCATTTATAATTAAAGTATCGTATTTGGTTGTTGACATATCCTTTCAGATTCTTGTATTGACTCCCTTGTGTGAATCAATCATATCTGAAGGAGAACTTGTTCTTGAGTTCTTGATTACAGGAACCGTTCAAGGTTTGACTTATAAGTGGACTAAAATAAAAGATTGGTGGTGTACTCGGTACCCTCGTCTTTTCATTGTGCAAAAAGTTCTATGAGGTCTACCAAGTGCATCCCTTGGAGTCTTTCGATCACCAAGTGTGGATCTTAGAGTAACCATTACACAATCTCCCCTCCCTTGATTCATGGGACCATTTTGCCTTGCTTGTTGCTTGAGTCTATTTCTTGTGCTTGTCTCCCTTGCGAAATTATCTTTGGAGCATTTGAAAGTACATCTTCCCCACTTGGTTTAGTCCCTTGCGGAAGAAATTTGGGAGCCGTTGCCTTCACATTTTGCCCACTCGAACGGCTCTTTTTGATTGAATCCCTAGGCTCATCTTCTTTGTACTTTTCCTACGCATATACATGTTGTGAGGGGTCACACCTTGTGGAGTTATTGTCTCTTTGGTCTCTCTTGTAATCCTCCACACTTGCCTCTTTTGGCTTCTATCCGTGTTGGTAGGAGGCCTGCCTCCAGACTTTTGTAGCATTGGCTCCTCGACCAGAGGTTTCTTGTAGGGGTGATGTGCGAGTTCCAAATCGTGTATCAAACATTGTTGCTGCACCTTGTTCTTGTTGGGGTGGCTTGCGACCGTGGCTTTTATAATGACCGTCTCTAGAAGAGATTGACCCTCTGGAGCCGCAATTGGATTATGCGTGAAAGAGAGTTTCCTCCAAACCGGATCAATGGCCTCAAGTGGTATTTCCCCCGGATAATTAGCAATCATGTGGTGATAAGGGAGTCCAAGGGCATTCATTATCAAACATGAACATGCACCCCTACATCTTTTACGCCCTTTTCCCTCGTACTCCCTGTAGTACGCCAAATCTTCCATCATATACCTTATTTCCCAATGCGACACCCTATAGAAAATACCTTTAATCTTGTACCATTCCTCGCAATGTTTTTGATCATAAATATTCATAAATGTGCTCCTGCTCTCTTCTATTTGTGTCTTGATCTTAGTGATATCATCATTTGTGTAGATATGGATAGCTTCTTGAATCGTAGCCACATTGTTAACACACTCATGAAGTAGTTTTTTCAAACGGCCATGACATCCCTCCGCTATACTTGTTGCCTTATTCTTGTAATGCCTATATTGGTAGGTATACACATGCACAAATTTATGTTGGTAAGGACCCAACAATTGTTCCGTGCAATAATCCACCGCCTTTTTGGCAACCTCACTCCAATTAGCTTTGAAGAGCGCCAACATGCTTTCATACTCTATAAGAGTCATCGAATGTACCACTTTATCCCAATCACGTAAAAACTCCAACCATTTAATTCCATTCGCAATATCTGCGCCATCGACTTTCTTCTTCTCTTCAAATCTTTCTTTCTCCGTTAGTTTGATAAGACGCTCATCTTCTAAAATGTCACGCTGGTTGCCTTTAGGTTTCTTAGGCTTTTGAATATGATGCCTACAATTCGTCTTGATATTGCCTTGTATATGCCATGTACAAAGAAAATGTTGAGCTTCCGGGAAAACTACATCTATGGCGTTCATTAGTGTTTTATCCTTATCCGTTATTATAATCTTGGGAGATTGGCTGGGTAAGTAAAGATCCTTCAAAGTTTGTAAAAACCATTCATAATTCACTTCGTTCTCCTTATCCATAAAACCCCAACCTATCGTGAAAGTTTGTTTATCAGATGTGTGGTAAGCAATGTTTAACAATGGAGTACTTATTTGTTTTATACGTATAATCCATGAAAAAAATTGGATAGAAGCGTCGAGCCAATTCGATCATATCTGGATGCGCCAAGAAAATACATTTCACTTTGTCATTAATGACTTGCTTCCTCATTGTGTAGTTGTGTTTCTCGACTAGCCATTCACATTGTTCCATAAGCGCTCTACCATTCCAATACCCCCTCCTCTATGCGGCTCTTTCAGTGTAAATTTGCCTCAAAATAGACAAGTTCCCTGGATCATCCACCTTTATCGCCCTTAGGATATCAATTGGCCGGTTTGCAATCATTGCCTTCACCTTTTCCTTCTTCTGTGGTTTCAACTCATAAACGGAAGAGCGTCCAATAAGAGAATGAGGAGTATCATGGTTGTGATGACCATTCTTAACCCTACGTAGGAATTACCCTTTGACATAGTTGTGTCCTACTATGATCTTGAATGGGCAATGACACTTCCTTGATTTACATACTTATTCTTCGAACTCTTTTTGGCGTATGGTTTAGACTTGCTCCAATGACTTGTTGGGGCGCCACTTCGATCGCAAAAAAATTCCAGACGTTTTATGTTTGTATGTTTGCCAAACACTAGACCTTGTTTCACCTCCATGCTTTTCTTTACGAACTAAGCCTTTGCTTCCTCCTTAGTGTTTCATGTCTTCACGGAGAAAACCAAAAACCAATTAGATCATTATACTATACAAATTGTTTCCAAATGACGGATGAAAAATCAAGATTATGTTGTTGCATACCAATTTAGTTTGCTAGTGGGCGGAAGTATCAGGCATTAGCTTAGACACGGCTTCGGGTTGATCTTCGAGCGCTACAACGATCTACAAAATTCGTGAACGAAGTAAGATACCAGAATCAGATCATTAATACAACAATAAGCACCGATTAAAAATAATCAGTTCTTACTAAATGAAATAACTACAGATTAACTACGCCCAAGGAAAAAAATAAAAAAAATCAACAATCGGCACATAATAAACTGAATATGAGCCGAGTATGGTTCGACGAAATTGAAGGTCTCCTGTAGTCTACAATCGGCTTATGTGTTTGCCAACAACCACCGATTAAGAACTTGATAATTTTTTTGAAGAAAATATCAATGTTTTAATCGGCGGTTGTATAAGATATCAAAAGCCGATTCTAGTTCTGCAATCCAAGCTTCCATAAAAAAAACCAGAATCGTTATATATAATAACGTTAACCGATTGTTGTTACTACTGAACAACAATCGGTGTACATACGCCGATTCTAGGTTACGAAGGCTGAACCCGTTGAAAAAATTTGATCGTTTTTCCATTTAAACAAGATTTGTAGCTACATTTCAAGCTAGACAAACACCATTCGAGTTCCTTAACACCTATACCTCATTATTTTGAGGAACTTCACGGTAATAATCATCATTTGCTCCCTCTCGAGCTCCTCACGTAGGTTTTCATTGTGAATGTATTCTTGCTCCCTCACGTAATCAACATCGGCACGATCGAACTCGGTTGGTGATTCATCAATATCTTCATCACTACTAGAGGCTTCATCATCACTATACATTTTCACAATTTTCTTCTAAAATCACAAAACCCTTGTTTTTCAAAGTTTTCCCACCTTTTTCTCTTTCTTCTCTACAACTATAAACACACTCAAATGATTTTCTACTAACTATACAGCTTAACTTTAATCAACTAATTAGTAACTAATTGAGAAAGGTAAAACAATCCTTTTTTATAAGAGGTTTTCTAATTTTACTTCATAATATCCTATGATTTAATATTTCCATGGGGCCAAATTATTCAATGGCCAATGGGGCCAAATTTAGCCAGACAAAGCAGGCTTGTTGTTTTGACAAAAAAACATTTTTAGAATCAATAATGTAACATGCAAAATTTTAAATATCACTATAAAGTAATTATTTAAGTGTCTATTGAATCGAAAATGTTTGCAACACATGGTTTTAGACATTGCCAAACTGACTGCGCCATTTCAGAGACTACAATTTTATTTTATTTTTAAATCCTAAACAAGTGTTTTTTTGATGAATTAAACTATGATTAACTTGGACAGTAACGGGCATGTCCACCAAATGTAGAGAGTATATTTGTTGCTCAACTAGGTATCAAACAATCATTCACTCCAATTGCAATCATAATGCTTCAAAAGAACAAAAACAAAAACAAACATCATGTTTGGTGGCAAAAGATCAAGAGCGTTCTTGCTTGGGCTTAGGTGCCTCCTCCTCTACAGTAGAAACCTCTTCCTTGACCTTTGGCTTAGGGGCCTCTTTCTTGACTTCTTTTTCAGCTTCTCTCTCTTAGCCTTGAAGGCTTGAAAGCACCTGGAGCTTGAACTTGTGGACTAAAAGTTCTGCTTTACTTCACCCAATATCTTCTTGATCTGTGGTTCTTCGACCATTTCCCAGAAATACCTTTCAACGTGAGGGAACTGTTTTGTGAAGCTTGAGGTCATGACTTTGCTGAATCCTAGTTCCAAGTTACATGTCATGGTGACGTCAGCAAGAGTCACCGCATGCCCAACAAGGAAAATGTTGGAAGCAAGGTGGGTGTTCAATGCATCCATTGCCCTCTTTAAACCGGTTCTTGCACGTTCTGCGGCCGCTGGGACACATGGAGCAAACCCAATTGTTTGGATAAACCAACCCAGAATGTATACACCAACCTCCATGGCAGAAATCTCAACGTACTTGTAAATTTGAATCATGTCGATGGCTGAACACCCTAAGAGTGGACTGTTTTGCATCAAAGAATGATAATGAGCAAAAACATAACACTCAAATGTGACTCCTTCAGGCGGTTCAAGTACTAAAGCCTCTCCGGAGTAGTTTTCAACAATAAGTGCCATCAAGGCTTCTTTGCGTGTATTTACAGCGTCCACGACCTCCTTTAGTAGTTTAGGGCATCCTACATGTTTATGCCCTTCATCTCTGCAGTATAAACACATTTGGCTATTAGAAGGATCACTCATCCTTGGGTGATTGGCCATCATTTTTCCCTTACTGCAATAATCTGGATTTATCACCGCCCACAAGCCCTTGAACTTACTAGCTTCAGCTTCACAATTTATATCTTGGTGACCTTGTTCGCCACAGTTGTAGCACTTGTTCACACCTTTTGGTTTTATAGACTTGTAGAATGGAAAATTACTCTTATCATTCTCAATACATTCAATAAGAACCACATCGTTTGCAACCTTAGTCCAAACAATTTCAACGTGTTTGTGTGTGATACCCAGATTAGCTAACGGATTGGCGACTGAATTAAATTTTCTACCAACAACATGCTTGAAAATCAATCTTTTAGACTGTATCCAAAACTTGAAAGCTGACAACTCTATTATTTTACCTGCGATTTCTCTGCAATTCTCAGGGCAATCCGAGACTCCAATCAATACATCAATAACACCTTTAATATCACAAACAAGGTTAAGATCTGATGAAAATTCATCTTCTTCAATTGTTTCCATGAACTTTAAAATACCATTGAATCCCCAAAAAGGTGTGTCTTGTATGCAGTAATCCCCTAAATCGATAACACCACCGTTTTTCATTCTTAGACCTAACCCAAAACCAATTGCTTTGACTATATCTTTATATGTTGGGAAACCGACATATTCCTGTAGCACCCTAGTCTTTCCCTTATTACCTAAGTTACTGATTTCCTTATTAAGTTCTTTTTGTATATTGCTTTGTTTAGGATGATTATTTTTAGAACTCAGTAGGCTATATATATCTTCTCTAGAGCTCTGTAACTTACACAATTCAATTTCAATACAGTTTATTAATTAGGTTTAACCTAATCTTGGTGGCTAATCCAAAGGATTTTATCATTAGGGTTCTTAGTTTTTGGTTCTGAATACTGCGGCGTCAACATCCGCTCGAAATTTTCTTTATATTTCGGTGAAGCAAGATCCCACCCCAGGCCCGGCCCACTGCTAGAAACCCCTTAACAACTTGTGTACTACACAGTATCACTCCCTCCAATGTGCAATTGGGCTTGCATCATTGCCGGTTCTATTACGTGGATGATTCGGATCTTATTAAAGGTCGGTCTGATGTTAATGCTACGCGTCAGAGAATCAAGACTTTTGCCACGGCTGACTCAGACACACCATAAAGAAAGAACCTTAGCCACGAAGATAATAACAGCTGTAGAAAAACGAAATAAAATAAACTTTTTGAAACGACACAGAAAGAATATCACCATTACCGGCCTATATAGATACACACCAAAAACCAAGAAAAGATCAGAGACAAAGAAAAAAATGGAGAAACACGAGAAATCAGACTTTAACAATTTACCTGAAGGATGCATTTCTAGTATCTTATCTTTAACATCACCAAGAGATGCTTGTAGATCTTGTTTAGTTTCATCTGTTTTCAAATCTGCTGCTGAATCTGATGCTCTTTGGGAAGAATTCTTACCATCTGATTACAGAGAAATCATAGATAGAGCTTCTCCACCACCACCGTCACCGTCATCGTCTTCGCCTGCTGATTCTTCTTCTACTGAAACTTCTTCTTCGCCGGGGATTAGTTTCTCTTCCAAGAAAGAGTTGTATTACCGACTTTGTGATGAACCTCTTCTCATCGATGGTGGTCGTAAGGTAAACAAAATCACTCAATTCATTGCCAGATTTGTTAATTTATTGTTATATGATCGTGTTCTGATAGGATTTAAGCAAACCATATGAAATTGAAATTGTATTGTGAATCTTTGGTAAAGGTGAAATATGCTTATCCATCTGCATTTGAAACTTCTTGATGTTTGATTTCCGGATGAAACATTACGATTTTAGTATTTAGGTGTTCTTTTTTTTTTTAACATTTTTCAAAATGGGATCAGATCAGATTTTTTTCTTCTACTACTATATTCTTAGAACTTTCCATTTTGTACGAGATTCACAAAGTGGCGGCCTATTTAGGATTAGGATATAAAGAGAGGTTGACCATGTGTCAACATGCTCTTCATTGTCTTTTTTTGTTTTTTATCTGAAGGGATATGGCCACCTACCTACCTACAAGTAGCATAAACTTTTTGTAGTTCATTTTTGAGGTTGTCTTGACACCTTTATAAAGGATTAGGACTAGCAGATTAGGTATGAAATTGTTTGAACATCGATCGGTTTGTAGAGGAGTGCGCTTTATCTTTCGTGAAGTTTCACAGCGCAATTTGGATCTCCATTCGTCATGCATTTGGCTGCAACACTTGTGCTGATATTTTTTTGTGAAAAACATAATTGAATCATTTTAGGTAGTTGACCGTGAACAACCTGGCAACTAAATTCAAGATTTGGTCACAATGAATAGTTGAAATTTTTTGTGTCTTATGTAAAAGAAACCTCTGCTATCTCAAGATTTGAAGTGCTTGCTACTAACTCGAGATTTGTATTTACTTTAGAGCTTTGCACTAGAGAAATCGAGTGGGAAGAAATGTTTCATGCTCGGAGCAAAGGATCTCTCAATTATATGGGGAGGCACTCCCAAGTACTGGAGGTGGAGAGAATTCCCTGGATCCAGGTATACACATTTTCACACTCTACTTGTTGTTGTTCTCAGTTACAACAAGTGGTCTTGATTTTGTTTCCACTTTTCAGGTTTGCCGAGGTGGCTGAACTGCTATCTGTGTGTTGGCTGGAAATCACTGGGAGGCTTCCAACACGATTGTTGTCACCAAAGACGGAGTATGCAGCCTACCTGGTACTGAAGTTTGTGGAAGGTGCTTATGGATTTGATCACCCACCTGCCGAGGCTGTGGTAAAAGTCGTTGGTGCTGGTGGCAGCAGCAGTGTGTCTAGTGGGGAGAGACCCGTCTACTTGGATCCTGATGGTAGTCGTAGGCGGCAACTGCAGGTTGCACCACATCGAATTGGGCTAATCAGGCGCAGGTTTGGTCACATGTTGAGGCCGGCTCCATCGACCTCAAGATGGGAGGGACAGTTCCCACAGGACAGAAGTGATGGATGGATGGAGATTGAAATGGGTCATTTCTTCAACAACGGTGGAGAAGAAAGCGAAGGCAGTGACGTACAAATGTCTCTGAATGAGATTAAGGGTGGTCACTGGAAGTCTGGCCTTATCATCCAAGGTATCGAGATTAGGCCCAAAGCTGATAACTAAACCAAAAACGTGTTCTGCGAGAAAGTGGTTCCCTGCTCTTCCCGTCCATCTATGTACGTAATCAAAATGCATTCATTTGAAAGTGTTAAAAGTGTGGTATGTAACGTAAGCAGCTTGAGATTTCCATTCTGAAGGGCAAGGTTGCATTCCCCTCAATCCTCCCCCTTCATGGATTGGGCAGAGAAGGATCTGGTGTGTCCTGTCTGTGTGTGATGGCTCTTTTGGGTCCCACATTTTAGTTTTGAAAGTAAATTGTATCCTAAGGTGGAGTTTCTTTCTAGTCAATAATAAGTGCTTAATAAATTTAACTTGTCAAAAATCTCTTTTTAGTCGATAATCAAAAGTGCTCAATAAATTTAACTTGTTAAAAATCTTTTTGCAAGTTCATAGACCAGGACTTTAGAGAAGAGATCTGTTAGCTCAATTCATAAAAGGGTACCTTTGCCAAAAAGATGCCTAGATGCCTAGTTGCCTACAGTTAGTTGTCTGGTAAAGTGTAATTTGTTTTCATCAAGGGATTCGTGGTGTTAAATTTGAAGGGTAACCTGCAGAACGTCCTGTCAGAACTACGGAAACACCAAGAGTCCAAGAAGAGCCTGTGTTTCCCATACTTAACGAGGGGTAGGCTTTTTCGGAGGTTTGGCTAGCTGGCGTCGAATACCTATCTTAGATCGCTGCAAGCAACAACGAATTCTGGCTAGTTATACCTCCTGAGAATTATCCAGAATTTTTTACAGCCGGCCAGGTATAGCCCGCACCAACCTGCGAAGATATACAATAGATGCAGAGTGCCCATGGATTCCCGGTCTATCCGGGTGTTTCTTGCCGCATCCCGCGGCCAGGTTTGACGTCCAGGGCTCTGAATATCCTGGCAACCCGCGCCAAAGCAGAACTACGGAAACACCAAGTTCTATAATTGTTTGGCTGTCTTGTTATGGGAGAATGTAGAAAGGTTACAGGCTCTCAGCCACGGCCTAGGAAAAAAAAAATGCCCTCAACATCGGAGGTGTAAACCAGTCCCTAGATGAAGTCGACACTATGGGGTTCATTATATATAAATTCCAGCTGCAAGTCAGAGGTTTGAATGCAGCAGCAAACTATTTCAAATGGGAAAGACACCTATAAGTCGACTGGGTGTCTCCACTTGGTACCTTGACCTTGACTTCGGGTGTGGCATGAAGATTTAACTATATGAAAATCAGTTGGACCTCTGCAAGCAGTTGTCCATGAATGCAATTATTCAAACAATAAAGACTAAAACTCTCATCTGACAAACTTATAGTTCTTTGCAAACAAAGTGAACATTTCATAGAAGATGCTTTACATAGATGTTTATTTATGAAGGAACTCAAAATTACCTATAGCCTGAGCGGAACAACCTACTCTATAAGGAGTATCACACTAAGGCGAGATTAAAACTGTTAATCATCATTTATCATCATCCCTATGATTGGATCACTGTTGTAAGAGTTATTAACTTGCTCAGGCGATGATGAAGAAGAGATTTCTACCTCCACAACCTCAGGTGACGTGGTCGACTCACGAGGTATGCTCCCTTGTGCCTCCATAGCTTCTCGTGCTGCTTTTTCTTTGGAGTTTTTGGCCCTTTCTAACACTTCCTCCTGCAAACAGAATTTTGTTCAGCATTCTTTTCATTTCTATCGATGGGCTAGAACAGTGATTAGCAAACAAGAATTGCAACAACAATGTGCTTATTGGTTACATAGCAGTTATATTTTTGTTGTTTCTTTGAGAACATATTCGGCAAGGTGGTTACAGTGAGACCTATTTGGATATAAAAGAAGTGATAATCACCTGAAACTCTTGAACTTGCTTTTGTTGCTCGGCTTGTAACCTACCAACTGTACTCAATAACTCTCCCACTGTAGATTCAACACGCTCATTAATAGCTTCTGCTAGTGCTTTGCCCAAGAAAAAGGCATCTAGGACGCTCTTGCTACCACTGTCACCTGCAAAAGATATTATTTCATTATTACCAACGACAAATACATCAAAATATCCATGCTTCTTTTGAAACCAAATGTTTACAGTAAACGTAATGGTGCTAATCATTACGGAAAATATTGTTGGCCCTGCTCTACCTGCTTACACCCATAGTTTTAAAGATTAAACCTCAAGCATCGGAATAGCCAAAAGGGTGCAGACACAAAAAAAAACAATCTTGGATCTCTTCTTGTAAATTGACAAGTAAAAAGGTCATGATTGGTAATGCAACTAAGGACCTATCTATACTACTTCGTAAGCAAAAGCCAGTTTTGCTCCACAACTAATTTTGACCAAATTTAAAGTCTCATTCCAAATGTAGTTTCAAAGTGCAAGTTGATATAACTCAAGCTAGACTTCTGTAAATGGAGCTTCTTCACAGCCATATCCTTGTTTTAAAGACAGAACAGCACTGTCAATTGGATTCAGCGTATTGGTACTACCGATGGTGAAGCATCCTAGCCTTAGTTCAGGAGCAGGAAAACTTCATACAGTGAACCATTTTTCTACAATACAGCTAGGGCTGCTAGGCAATATACATGGAACACACAAATCATCAATTACGAAGAAAAATGCAACCTTTAGAGCTAAACCATGTCATATGGAAGAGAAAATGTCTTGAATTGCAAAATTCCAAGGATTTAAGGAACAGTCGAGACGAATTTGAATAGAGGGCAAGCAAAAAAAAAACACAGTATATCAAAATTCAGAACAAGAATCTATGAATTGGTTAGGGAAAAAGGAGCAACTCTTGAAAAGAAGTATGAATTCATTAAATTTTAGGCAAACCCACCTCCTCCTCCTCCAGGTGAGTTGTTTCTGCTGCTGCAGTGAGTCACAACTCCATTCCTTTTAGAAGATGTGAGTTTAAGATTATTGAAAGAACGAGAAATTCTTAATTTGGGAAATGAGTGGTAACCAGAAACAATTACATGTGAGAAGTATGGAGGTGGTGATGATGGGTTTTTGGTTTTAAGGTGCAGAGATGAAAGTAGCGAGGATGGGGAAGCAGCTACCTCACTCATTTTCCTCCTCACTACAGTGTTTGTTTACTCCGGATTCAGAGAGACACCAAATAAATGGACGGCTCTACCTGTGAAAGGAAGGAGGAGATACTCTTTCTTGACTCGGGTGCATGATTCACCAGATCGACCGATTTGAGAATAGAGATAACGTGGATCGGTCTCATCCTCCTAATCAACACCGACATGAAAAGGTGCCCCATGATAAAAACGGATATGATGCCTCAACACCACGGAGATCGTGGTTGTTTCTTTCTTGACTCAAGTCTTATGGTGCTTTGAGTTCCACTTCTAGTTCCATATCCAGGTCAGATTGACAAAGCCTTTATGGTTGATTCTAGTTTCAACCTTAATGGAATGGTGTTATTGAGCTGAATGAAACAACGCACAGGAATATTTGAACTTATGTTCGATGAAAGAGCATTTGACTGTTCAGCGAGAGTCATGCACTTTTTCATTGAGCTCAGCATGGAAACAACCTAAAATTGACAGAAACACCTCTCTTTCCCCCATTTTTTTTTTATATTCTTCGTTTCTTCTTCTTCCATCTAAAAACCCGAAAATGCATCTTATGATTCAAGATTTTTAGGTAGTTTTTCTCAAATATTTCAAATGGGTTTGTTCTTGATGCTATCAGGGATCTTATGAGACTTGTTTCAAAGCTTTTCACCATAAACAACATCAGTGTAAGCTCTTAAAACTTAATCCTTTTTATGATGTGTTTATTATTTTGATCAAATTTTTGATTGAATTGGATGATGAATTTGACGTGAATGGATGTTGTGATAAACATGATGTATTTGGTGGTGAATTTGAAAAGGAGGGGACACCAAGGTACACCACCAACTTTTAATCACGAACCCGATAGACAATCAACCCTTGTACAATCACGGGGATTGTTTCACAAGGTCAACTAGATAGATCTCTTTTCCAAAACCCGAATTCCCACAAGTTATAAAGCTCGGTCGTTCACGAACGTGAAACGGAATCTACACAAGACAACTTTTATCAGGGTCTATACTAATAGATTCTGACCTCACAAGGAATTCCATCTAGATTGAAATCAACATCACTTGTAATACTTCAATTATAAATATAAACAATATAATGCGGAAATAAAGTAATACAAGACACCAAAGCTTTTGTTAACGAGGAAACTGCAATCAAGCAGAAAAATCTCGGGACCTAGTCCAGTTTAGAGCACCATACTGTATTAAAGTCACTACAAACACTAGCCTAACATCAAACTTTAGACTAGGATGTAGTTGAGACCGAACCTTCCCTCCAAGCGATTCAGTTGCAATCGCACTCCTTACGTCTCTTGGACCTCCCGAGATCCTACGCAATTGATTCCCTTAGTTGTCGCATTGACAAAAAAGTTGCTTCAGCCACAGTGAAGACTTTAACACCAAACCCGTCCTCCAACAGGGTACTGAA
>JAJJMA010109190.1:0-13519 GCA_023529015.1 Papaver nudicaule | reverse complement strand
CTAACAGAGCAATACTGTCAGGAAGTGTGTTTGTCTTCTTTTACAGTGTCTCGGCGAATGGGTCCTAGAGGAAGAAGCGATAAAGCCCCGGCGGGTAGGCCTCCTCGACACCCTATCCTTCCTACACCAGCGACACTCCCCAGTGGTCACAATACTAGAAGCAGAGCAATGGAGCTAGCTGGACCAGTGGATCCTAATGTGGCAAGCTCGTCTCGCCGATCACCTATCCAGCAAGTGACCCGCCAAGAGGAAGTTTACATGGAGGATATCACTCGTTTTGAGAATGCAGAAAGGTCACCTGAACCCAATCCAATGCTAACAAGAATCAGTAGCGCAATAGAAGCAAATACTCATGGCGAGCAGATTGGTGGAAGAAGATTCACCCTTGGGGAAACATCGAATGCAGGGGGAGTAGCTCAGAATGCAACTACAGTGGGAGCAGTGATAGCCAATGTTCAGCAGCAATTAGTACAAGATGATGTCGGAGAAGCACTCCATGTAGCAGGAGAAGTTCCAGCGGTGGTAGCAGAGACTCCACAGGCGACTAGTAGAAATGGTGCAGTGATAGTACCTGGAGCAACTGTAACTCGCCCAGTAGTGATAGCAGATAATACGGGATCCACAAATACTACAGAAACATTGCTGAGGCAAATTCTTAAGAATAACAACAGGCAGGCTAGTCAGTTCGAAAGACAAATGCAATTGCAAATGGAGACGGTACTTCAGAGTCATAGAGAATTGATGGCGGCACAAAATAAAGGTCATGCGTCCCACTCGCATTCATCTCGCCATGGATCCCACACTCATTCATCTCGCCATGAGTCTCATTCCCATACACCTTCATCTCGCCGAGTTTAAAAGAGTGGAACCAGCTCGACTGAAATTTCAGATTCATCGGCGAAGTATGACGAGAGAGGTAGAAGGATAAATTTGCCTGGAAAGGATAAAGATCGTAGCAGCTCTAAGCGACGACATAAAGTAGATAAGGAGATGAAGGAGGACCTACGCCGACTAAAAAATAAGGTGGAAGCGTTAAGTGGATCTTCGAGGGAATCGAGGTATAAGGTTGCACTTATAGAAGCACAGAAAACACCCTTTCATGATTGCATTACACATGGACTTGTGTCTCCCAAATACTCTGCCCCTAAATTCACCTCCATTTATGATGGAACGGGAGATCCTACACAGCACTCAAGAGCTTATAGGCGAGATATGGCGGCTTGGGTAGGATCAGATCCGATAATGTGTATGGCATTCCCTGCTACTCTGAAGGACGAAGCCCTAGCCTGGTTTGATGGGCTAGAAGAAGGAAAAATCAAGTCCTTTGAGAAGCTAGAATGCAGATTCTTACATGCTTTTATCCAGAACAATAGAGGTCGGCCCGGCGTGGAAAGATTATTCAACGTCAAGAGAAGACCCTCGGAGACTTATAAGATTTTTATTCAAAGATGGAGGAAAGCGAGCGGCGAGGTAGGATCAGAAGTTTCAGAAAAGGAGAAAATAAGATCATTTCTTAGCGCCATGGAGACTACGGATCAACTATACCAGAAGTTGTTTTGGAACATGCCACAAGATCTACAGACCTTGAGGGCAATGCAGGATGAATGGTTAAGTTTTGAAGAAATTCGAGAAGAGGAGGCGCGACTAAAGAAGGAAAGAGCCAAACAAATTCACTCGATCAATAGTTTATCGCCGGAAGAGCAAGAAGAAATCAAGAAAGAATGGTTGAAGGCAGAACATCGGAAGTTGACACTGAATCCCTCTTCGGCGATAGTAGTGTCCGAGGCGGGAAAGCAGCAGGTTACCGCCGAGCAGCATTGGAATTCTCAGAAGCAAGAAAATTATGATGGGCGAGACAAGCAAGATAACAGGGGAGGAAATTATGGACGAGGAGGAAGAGATAATCGGCGAAATGGGAATGAAGACAGAAGATATAATGGGGATAATAGAAAGTTTGGCAGAGGCAACCAGCAAACTTTCCAAGATGCTACTTTGCCTAAGTTGCGTGTTTCTTATACAGATGCATTTGGTCAGATTGAAAGTTCAAATTGTAGGGATGATATCCGCTATCCTTATAACAGAGGAAACCCAAGGGTCCCGCCTGCCAATACCAATTCATTCTGTCAATTCCACCAGTTTCATGGCCATACAACTGAGAATTGTACCGGCGTACAGCAAGAAGTTCATCGATTCATCCGTATGGGGAAATTTCAGGAATTCCTAGAATTGCCGCCGCCACCCCCTATCATGGTCCATCCAATTCAGGCCATTCCAGTCCACACACCAAATGTGTACGAGGTTAAGGTTGAGCGAGATTTGCTGGAGTTAGATTGCTTTTCCATTGTGCATTCAAAAATTACTAGAGATGAATTTCATGATAATGTTATGTCTCGAGTTCATAAGCGAGATAGAATGGGAAATGAGATCTGTAGCGTCGCCGCTAAGCAGGAGCCATTGCAGGAATGGATGAAAGCATGTGTTGGGTTTTCCGCCCAAGAGATTCCACCAGAAGGAAGAAATCATAACAATCCTCTAGTCCTCACTATTCAGATGGAAGGATTCAGGCTGCCAAAGGTGCTTAATGACCCAGGAAGTTCTGTGGACATCCTCTTTAACACTGCCTTTGAGGCGATGAGAGCGAAAGACAAGAAGATACCCTCGCCGACGGTCTCCTCCTATAACATTTATGGGTTTAATGGCATTGCATCTAAGCCTAAAGGCGAGATTGAGTTAAAAGTGAAAATATGCGACGATTATTTCTTGAAAATTACTCTTTGCATTGTGGATGTTGACTCGCCGTATGCTGCAATTCTGGGGAGACCATGGCTCCACAGTTTAAAAGGAGTCCCTTCTACTTATCATCAACGCCTAAGGTTCCCCACACCATTTGGAGTCGCCGAGTATGTTGGAGATTTATCAGTGGCCAAGGCGTGCAATTCAGCGGATGTGCAAATGCGAGAAAATCGAAAGGTGAAAATGGCAGAGAAAAAGAAGCTCGGCAAGGAAGCGATTAAGGAGCAAGAAATTCTAGACTTCATCGCCAACCCAACCACATATGTGCATTCAGTAAATTCAGTAGAAGACTCGGCGAAGTCTGGAGATAAGACCTTATAGCAATTAAAGGAACCATCGCCGATGGGAGAACCAGAGCTACATTTCACGGCGGTGGAACCTACTAAGGATGTTAATATCGGCGATGAACAGGATCCAAAGATGGTGAAAATTGGTACTCTATTAAATGAAGACGAATCGGCGAAGTTGCAAGCACTACTCAAGGAGTATGTTGACGTCTTTGCTTGGGGTATGAACGAGATGCCAGGGATTGACCCGGCGATAGCATGTCACAAACTCGATATTGATCCAAAGGTCAGACCATTCAAGCAAAGGATAAGGAAATTAGCCCCAGCTTACAAAGAAGCAGTAGAAGCGGAAATTGACAAAATGAGGGCATCGGGTATAATAAGACCAGTGCAATATCCACAATGGATAGCCAACATGGTTGTGGTACCAAAGAAGAACAAGGGAGTAAGGATCTGCATTGATTTCAGCGACCTTAACAGAGCCTGTCCCAAGAACAGTTTTCCATTGCCGAGTATTGACCAAACTGTGGACGCTACATCAGGTCACGAGTTGCTGTCATTTATGGATGGTTATTCAGGGTATAACCAAATACCTTTGGCGGAGGAAGATCAGAAGCATACAACTTTCTTTTCCACTAAAGGGTTATTTTGCTACACTCGAATGCCGTTTGGGTTGAAGAATGCTGGTGCCACTTATCAAGAAATGGCACAGAAAATGTTTGAGAAATGGATAGGGAGGACAATGGAAGTCTATGTCGACGACATGCTCGTCAAAAGCAAGAAGAAGCAAACTCATGTAGAAGACCTCAGAGAGATATTTAATCATATGCGTGTTACTAAGTTAAAAATCAATCCAGCAAAATGTGTTTTCGGCGTAACTTCAGGAAAGTTTTTGGGATATGTCGTCACCAAGAAGGGAGTAGAAGCTGATCAGGCCAAGGTCAAAGCAATCATAGAGATGCCCTCGCCGGTTACTGTAAAGGATGTTATGCAACTCAATGGGACTTTGGCGTCTCTCAACAGATTCATCTCCAGATTCTCCGATAAGTACAAGCTGTTTTTCCAGACATTGAAGAAAGGAGAAAAGTTCAACTGGACTGAGGCACATGAAGCTGCATTTCAGGGTATTAAAAAGTATCTCGCTACTCTCCCAGCAATTCAGCCACCTGAGCACGGCGAGGAACTCAGAGTATATCTCGCCGCAACATCATTTGCCATAAGTGCAGTGCTTGTAAGAACCAAAGGTGGGGAGACACCTATATACTATATCAGTAGGACGTTGCAAGGAGCAGAGAAGAATTATACTAAAATAGAACAGTTGATACTGGCATTGGTTTTTGCATCACAACGATTACGGCCATATTTTCATGCTCATCCCATTGTGGTCCTCACAAAAACTCCAATAGAATCTATCTTGCACAGCTCTCAGCGAGTGGGACGCATTGCCAAGTGGAATCAGCAGATTGAGCAGTTCGGCGTCCAGTACGAAATACGCACAGCTCAGCGGTCTCAAGTCATAGCAGATTTCCTCGCCGACTTCCCAATAGATGAAGAAGAAGAGATAGAAAAAATCCCATCTTCCTTGGATGAGCGAGAACATGAAGTACCAGATTTATTGAAGTGCAGTCCTGATGGATGGGAGGTCTATGTAGATGGTTCGTCAAATAAAGAAGGAAATGGAATTGGAATTGTTCTTATCTCGCCAAAAGGAGCAAAGATTGTACACTCGCTAAGATTAGAATTCCCGGCGACTAACAATGAGGCAGAATATGAAGCAGTCATTCATGCAATGCGGATACTCATAGAAATGAAAGTTAGCAATGTTAGATTGACAAGTGATTCTCAGCTGGTGATTCGACAAATATCTGGACGATATCAGACAGCCGACCCATCTATGCAGAAGTACCTAAACTTGCTAGGGAGTATGCCCAGAGGATTGTAGGTATCAAGTTTCGCCACATCTGCAGAAAGGATAACAGGCACGCCGACGCATTGGCGTTTATCTCCTCAATGATGACGAACCCTGATGTTCCTTCAATAGCTATTGAAAGGGTAATGCAGCCATCAGTAGCAGCACCAAGGCAATGGGAAGTATTAACAACAAGCGTGGAAGAATCAACAGAAACAGATTGGAGATCGCCGATACGGTACTATTTGGACCACTTAACCTTACCGGGAAATCAAATCTTGGCTCATCAAATCATCAGTCGCTCGGCGAACTATGAACTTCGAGATGGAATCTTATATCGCCGGTCATTCTCTGGACCACTTCTGCGATGTGCATCAAGGGAAGAAGGTAATAAATTATTAAAGGAGATTCATGAAGGAGACTGCGGAAATTATGGTGGCCAAAGAGCTTTAGCCTTGAAGGTCAGAATGCAAGGATATTACTGGCCTTGGATGAATAGAGATGCAAAGGAATATGTTCAGCGATGTAAACCATGCCAGCTGTATGGAAGGAGAATTAAAGCGCCGGCAACATCTTTAAACTCAGTGCTTAGCCCTTGGCCTTTCGCCAAGTGGGGCATTGATATTATTGGTCCACTAACTACAGGCTCTGGACAGCGGAAGTACATCATTGTGGCGACAGATTATTTCACCAAGTGGTGTGAAGCTAAAGCTATCAGGAAGAAAACGGGACAAGAAGTGTTCACATTCATCTGGGAGAACATATTTTGCAGATTTGGTGTACCGGCGGAGATATGTACCGATAATGGGAAAGAGCTGGTCGGCGACAACATAAGAAAGTTACTCGCCCATTACAGCGTCAAACTGGGAAAATCAACTCCCTTATACCCTCAGAGTAATGGCCAAGCAGAAGCCACCAATAAGACTATTGGAACGGGACTGAAGAAAAGATTGGAAAAGCATAAAAAGGCATGGTGTGAGCATTTACACAATGACTTGTGGTCGTATAGAACTACGGTTCGAGAAGCAAATGGAGCATCTCCTTTCTTACTTACTTTCGGCGCCGAGGCAGTACTCCCATCTGAAGTCATTCTGCCCACTACAAAGCATGAGGCATGGGAAAAGAATCTGAATACAGATCTAATCCTAGCTAAGCTAGATGACTTAGAAGAGCAGCGACTGATTGCCCTTACACATATGGAGAATTATCATCGGCGATTAGCAAGAGAATATAACAAGCGAGTAATTCCAAGAGAATATTCACCCGACGAGCTGGTGCTCCGAGAAGTTCCTCCATCTCAACGAGAAGGGTGCAGGAAGCTGGAACCTGTATGGGATGGCCCTTACGTCGTCAAAAGAGTGGCTGGGCCAGGAGCATATATACTAATTGATGAGCATGGCGTGCAACTCGAACATCCTTGGAACGCCAGGTTCCTTAAAAAGTACTATCCTTGATGGATACCATGTAAAATCCGAAGTCTTGGGCGGGCATAATACCCAAGAAGTCTTATTAGCTTGTATAAAATAGCAGCAAATAAGATCCGGGGACGTAGGTTTGCTATCATGCGCCGAACCCCGTTAACAAATCATTGAGTCATTTGCACTTTCACTCACTGAGTAGTCTAACTGCAGTGATATATAGAATTTTAAAGCTCCAAGAGCACAACAGCTGAGGCAAAATACTCAGTAACAAGCTATAAAAGCCATATGCAGAGGCACAAAAGCCCAAGGCAACAAATGCCATACAAAACCCTGATCAGGTACTAAGGCCAAGTGCCATCAATAAAGGCATAATGCCCAAATCAATAAATCAACTAAGAGCCAAGACCTCTTATGCCGAAAGCTTACTGCCGTCGAGTGAATGCCCTTATCGCAATGGTTAGTCCAACCCAGGCTAGTTGTAAGACCAGTCGTGTTACTTGTTGATCTGTAAGTGTTTGTAAGGAAATAAGGTCCCCTTTTGCTGTAGCATCACATCGGCGGTTCCGCTGGTGTGTTAATCCGTCTACGCCATAGCATCACTCCTGGCGGAGTGTATTGAAGTCTATGAGGGCAACCCATTCTACTTATATTAGATCGCCGACGGGCACAAGTAATGGTTACGGCTGGGGTCTACCCTGCTGCTCTAATAAATTGTTAGTTCAATGGTCCAGAAATTGTTGGCCGTGCGAGGGACAAGGCTTCACTCTTTGGCAAGATTAAGTCTTTGAAGACAAGATAGAAGAAAGCACGTCAAGTGTAGCAAAGGAAAATGGCGCATTGAAAGCGAAACAGATGTCATTAGACATAAAAACAAGCATCTTAACATTCACCAAAATAACATTTAAAAGGAAATGGTTCAGTACAAGAAAATCAAAGATAGCAAGAAAAACACAAGAACTAAGGAAGCAACACTTTGTCTATCACAACATCTAAAAAAAAAAAAAGCAGAAGGAAAGCTACTTTAACACCTAGGATCCGGAAAAGGACTCTTGGGAGTAGGAGGCTTGTCCTGATTAAGGTCGCCAAGAAGATCCGCGCCTATGTCGCCTGTCCCACTATCATCAGGATGGCAGTCATTTCTAACAGTTCCAACAGCATTTGGCTCGCCAAGATTTCTCGTGTCCTGCTCGTCGACGTCAATAACTACCTCCGCACTTTGCTCGACGACTGGTTGACTAGCATTAACAGTCACCGTTCCAGGGTTGTGCTCGCCGACAGTTCCAGCAAAGATAACAAGGGATAGATTTTGTCCCTTAGGATTTTCGTCCTCATTTTCCTCTTCTGAGCTTTCTTCCTCAGACTCATAATTCTCTTCTTCCTCTTCCTCTTCATTCTCTTCTTCACCCAGCACTTCTTTTCTTTGGTACTTGCTTTCTCTTGCATGGCGAGCTGTTCAGGAGTGAGACGTTTATAGGCCGAGGGAATCTCCACTCCATACTGAGGCAGGAATTTATAAGCAAAATCCTGAGCGCCGATGAAGGCAACACTAACCACATCATCTTTGTGACGCTTCTCCCAATACTGGACATCTTCCATGGCTTCGGCGAGCTCAATCTGAATACCATCTCGGGCACTCTCCAAATCTTGAATCTTGCCAGCACAAGAGGCATGGTCAAGGAGTTTTTTGTTCAGATCAGCGAGGTGGCCAGCACAGGAATCATGTTCTTTGAGCTTTTCAGACAACTCATCTATCTTGCTGGGACAAAGCTTGTGCTCCTTAAGTTCCTCAGAAAGCTCTTGAACCTTCATCTCCAGTTCATGGCAGCCTTTGATGACCTCCTGATTTTGGTCTGCTTCATTCCTTAGCCTTTGAATGGTGGCTGAGGCAAAGAGAAAGAATGATATAGTAAAGAAGATGGGAAATAAACATGAGCATGATAAGTTATGAGAAAACCCTATAAAAGCTACCTTCTAGGTTGCGGACATGTTCTCGCATACCCTCTTGTGCTTCCCTAAACTGAGTCATATGAAACTCGAAGTTTTCGTTAGCACACGGACCTAACATTTGTTCTATTCGGCGCTGTTGGTCAGAGCATTGCTTGTATAAATCAAGCGTCAAAATTTCACGCCTCTCCGCCATATCTCTCCAGCGCTGAATCTGAAACTCGGCGGTCTCCTTTTCAGTACTTAAGCTGATAATTTGGGAAGCCAGCTTGTCAGCTCTGGATTTTTCTTCTTGCCAAAGGTAGGAAGCTCGCTTATGGCATGTCTCGGCCTCTGTTTTGGCAACAAGAGCTAACTCTTCTCGGCGGAGTGCATCATCTCGTTGGCTAATCATTTGGCCTAATTCCGATCGAGCAGCTTGATAAGTATTACAAAGATTTCTTATAATATCAACGTCCTGATCCAACTCTCGGCGACACCATTTAAGGTCCTTTTGGAAGATGAATAGTTGGTTACACTACTTAAAGTTGCTATTACTAAGTCTCTGGATTTCGGATTCAGCTCGCCTAAGCCTATCGTCATCAGAGGAATGACAACCTTGGAGGGCAGGAAACCTAAGGGTCGGCGAAAGAAGCAAAACGGGAGAAAGATAACATAATAACAAAAGATATGGAGAAACTTACTCTGCTGAGTGGTGACCGTCAGGCTTCTATCTCTGGCCTCATTCTTTAACCTCTCAACCTCTTGGCCACGCACCACGGCCTCATGTTTCAGTTGACTGATTTGATTCCTAAGGTTAATGTTCTCACGGCCAAGACCTTCAAGGGCCGAGCCAACACTCAAACAGTGGTGAAAGTGCTGAGAATACACAAAATAAGCATAAGTCTCAAATGATGACAAGAGCTAGAAAAGATGCAATTCCACAAAAATACTCACCATATTGAAAAGGTTGAAATGCTCCTGATAAGGAATGACATCTGCAGTTGTATGAAATTTTGGGTGATGCACAAACCCAGGGCGACTATATTGTGCCAAGGTTTCATAATACTCATAGTCTGTGCAGTCATCCGCCACACTGAGCTTGTCAAAAGCTTCGGCGAGCATATTAGGAGCAGTCACTTGCAAGCTTCCAGGGCCGCTAGCATTTTGAAAAATAAGGGGATGCCGAGGCAACCTATCAAGAACAACTAAGCCAGCGAGATGTGGCTCAAGTGCTGAGGCAGAAGAAGTATGTTGAACAGATGGTATATTGGGGTTCTTCGAAGAAGTAGAGGGCTTGGAAGTATCTTGACCACCAGATATGTTGAGCTGATCCAGATCCATATCAAGATGATCATTGTTCTTGGGATATGTTTCCGAGTCTAGATGCATGTCCTCTATATTTTCAACAGCAGGAGGATTGGTGGAACCGCCCTTTGCAGATTGGTCGACGAGCATATTTGAATTATTCCCCAAAGGTTGATCGACGAGCATGTTGGGGTTACCCTTGTTGGATTGATCGGCGAGGGATTCAAAGTTTTCTTGGACAGGAGTAGTTTCCTTAATAGGTGAAGAAGGAGTTGGTGGAGGAGGCAGATTCTCGGCAGCAAGTTGGCGGAGTTCTTCAGCTACCTCGGCGGGAGACGGCCTATATTTCTTTGGGCGCTGCAAATCGAATATCACCAAAGATACATCTATCAGATCTCGGAACAAGCAGAGGCAAATATAGATATATATTTTAAAAATATATTTGCATATATTTTTAAAATGGGTTTAATTAAGATGCTTGTTTCTAGATCTTCAGCTGGACCTTTGTTAATTCTGGAATAATTCTAGTGAATACAGATATATATTTACCTGAGAAGCATCGGCGGTATCTTCTCGTCCTCTTTTTGTCCCAGCAACAGCATCAGCCGAAAGTTTGACGTAACCTTTATCTTCTGCCCTAAGAAATTTGCCATTCTCATCCTTGGCATATTTGTCAGCATCAGGCCAGACTACATTCCAGAAGGTATGCTTGGCGAGGTGGGAATGCTCAGGCAAAAAAGCTTCCCGGATTTTGGTTTTTTCATTATCCTCCCAGCCTAGTAACCAAGGCCCGTCGACGAGACAGGGAAGATTGGAAAAGTCGCCCTCAGAGCTGTGGCGAACGGTTGGTTTATCTTTTGTACTTACGAACTCGACATCGGCGAGTAGCAATTCTGCAGTAGGGTAATTCGTTTTGGGTGTAAATCGAACAACCCAGGGATCAGTTTTTCTATTGCAAGAAGCCACAGAATACTGTTCAAGAAATTTCTTCAAGGTAAACTCCTCTGGTTTGTGAGCTTCTAGATTGGCGAGCAAAGGGTAGTTAGTCTGCCCATCTCGGCGCTTGCTCCACTCAGACATCACTCGGATAGCATTCCCTGTCAACTGAAAGGGACTTCTGTTAATCGCCACAAGAAGGTCGACGATAAAGGTGTTGTTTGGATTGTAAAGAGGAAAGGTTAACCCAGCTTTCAGTTGACCAAAGGCGACGGCAGCCCAGGTGTTACTTGTCTCGGATCGAAGAAGATCATCGACGGATAGTAGATCAGATGCCTTCTTTGTCTCAGGGAGAGTGGATTTTGGGATTAAGAAACTCTACGTTGAAATGAGCACAGTAGCCAGGCCAATCAGTCTTCCAGTTTGGCACCTTTTGGTCAGAAGTTTTGGTTTTAGTTTTACTAGCTGTGCTTTTAGATCTGGAGGGTTTTGGAGCCATTAAAGTAACTTAAAAATGGTCGAAAAAGATGAAGATTGGTGGTTTCCGGTGGAAGGTTAGCCAGAGAAGATGAAGATTGGTGGTTTCCGGTGGAAGGTTAGCCGGAGAAGATGAAGAATGGTGGTTATCAATAATGAAGAAGGGCAGGAAAGAGATTTGTAGCAGATGTTGGTGGAGAAATCGTTAAAAGATAAAAAGGAGAAGAAGTAGCAATTGTCTAAGGAATAATGGAAACCTTCAACCTGTGTGAAAGAAGGAAGAAGATGAAAAGCTGAAATGAAAACAGCAGCAGAAAGATTAGGGTTTAAGAAAAAGAAACTCGTAAAGGAAGAAGCAGATGCAGAGCCGAGTATTTATAGGGGCGCTGGGAAAGCCAACCGGCGATAACGGTTATGAGCTGTAGAAGAGTAATGGAGATAATGGGTATAACGGTTGCCAGTCATAAAGTGGAAGTAATGCATGAAAGACACGTGGAGTAACGGGTGCATGACAGCGGACGTGTGGCGTGAATAAAGGCTAGTGGAGAACGTGGGGCGGTATTTTCGGCGACATATGGAAGTTTCATCCCCGGCGACTAAAGTCTTAGGAGATGAAAGAGGCAAAATGTAAGGGTAGAAAATACCTATCCGATATAAAAGCATCCTAGATGAGCTGTTGTATAAAAAGAATGCAGCTGAGATGTCCTGGATCAGCGAGTAACAAGACGGGCGACATAAGAACCAGCGAGTAAGGTACCAACGAGTAGGGTATCAGCGAGCAGGGTTTCGACGAGTAAAAGACCTATCGCCATTAGTTAGGTGATAGTTAGGTGAAATTTAGGTGAGCATTTAAGAGAAGTCAGAACGGATATATTGTCAGGTTGACTGGTTGACTCAGTGGAGGATGCGTCATCATCTTTATCTCCTAGAAGATTCTCTCGTCTATGCTTGTAATATAAGGAGTGAACTCGCCGATGTATATGTGTCGGCGAGTCATGAGAAATAGTGTCAGTCCAGTTTTGTTTGTATTAGCTGTTAACCACCATGCAAAAGGTCTATAAATAGTGAGCTAACCTACTGAGAAAGGGGTTGGACACATTTGGGATTGGTCTGAAGAGAGGAGAAGTATCCAGCTTGCTCTCTACAGCCCAAGACTAAAGTTAGGGTTCTTATTCGAGGAACAAAACATAGAAGATTAGCAAGGTAATGGAGTGTTGTAATCATACTTATATTAGTGGAATCCTTGGATGTAGTCCTTACTTATGGGCGAACCAAGTAAATCACCTTGTCAAGTATCTCTAACTCTTACCTCCTTTACATTCCTTGTGATTGTTGTATGAACATATGTTGTAGGTATGGTTGTGTGTATGTTTGTGTATGTTATTTGGGTGTACTGTGTAAGATCTAACCCTTGGGATTTTACACAGTTACATTTTGGCGCTAGAAAAGGTTTTGGATTTGTGTTTCCTTGATTTGTTGATATGATTTGCTGATGTTCCTTTATTTCCATATATGGTATGAATCACATGCATAACAACTCGTCGGTAATGTCTTAGTTACCTTCACTCGCTATATATAGAATTTCCTGTTGATTCTTTGTGAGTTTTAGCTCATCTATGTTTTTCTTTGATTCTGAGTATGAGTTGAGGTGTTGCTACATGTTCTTTGTTTCTATATATGATATGATATTGGAATTTTTAGAGCTCGTCGTTGGGTTTCAGCAAAATTTTCATACTATTTTGGGATGTTAGGCTCGCCATGTGACATTTCTTCATGATTCTGCTCTTGTTTTGCTATACATGGTATGCTAGACAATTTGCTATAAAGATTCTCTTGTACAGTATCACTAGGAATAGAAAGCATTAGTGTATTTTTAGTATGCTATGGTGATGGATCTGGATTCTCGGTGAACATTTTTTGCCATTTAAGGAAATCATGCTGTGTTGAGTGATAGCATGCTTATAAACAATGATTGACCGGCCTGCTGGGACAATCTCATCACAAATTTCACTTTTCTCACATGAGCTGTAGGAAAGTTAGTTGTTTAGAAGGAAAATTGCTATTTGTGGTAGGAATTTTCAAATATAGATATATATTTTCCGGTAAGAAGAGTGTTAGTTCTGATATTTGGTATAAACTTTGGGTTCATAAAGGAAATTTCATCTTAAAACCTTGCTAAGCTGTTTCCCAAAATATTGGCCGTACTATCATTTTGATTTCAAAATCATAATCGCATAGGTTGTTCTGCAATTTTTGTCATACTTAGGTCATTATCTGTACATCACGTGATATAAAGCTGTTCTTTTTGTATTCCATTCATCAATATTCTGAAAAGTAACCCAACTAACTTATTTGGCATTTACCCACAGTACTAACAGAGCAATACTGTCAGGAAGTGTGTTTGTCTTCTCTTACAGAATCTCGGCGAATGGGTCCTAGAGGAAGAAGCGATAAAGCCCCGGCGG
>JAJJMA010109174.1:0-14446 GCA_023529015.1 Papaver nudicaule | reverse complement strand
AAGAAGACCTCAAATTCTTCATCAATTTCTTTCTCATTCTTGATCAAGAAATTTTCTTAAATCTCTTTTCACATTTCTTTCTTGAACTTGAACCATTAATTTCTTCTTCACGTTACTCTATACTAATGGATTTCTGGATAGTGATTGATCTTAGGACAACTCTCTGCAGATTTGCTGTTTGAAATTCAGCAGATCAATCTGCTAGAATTATAACTAAGTTTCCCTCATGTCTGTTCTTCTCTGAAGTTGAAGGTGAAGAAACTTTGTTTGGTGTAAATGCTATAAACACAGATAATCCATTCAACACAATCACCTCTGTGAGAAAATTAATCGGTATCAAGAATGTTGAATTTGTATGTCAATCAGAGGAATTTAAGTGGGAGTGTAAAAAGATCCAATTCCGGAATACCGATCCAAATGATGAGGTGAGTTTTCGTGTTAGATAATGGTGGAACAAAGTATTTCTCTCATGTTGAAGTTACTACAGAGATGTTAGTAAAGATAAAGAGAGCTGCAGAAGTTGATTTGGGTCATCCTATTACCGGTGTTGTTCTTAGTGTGCCTTGTTTCTTCACAGACTATTAGTTATCAAAAGAAACTGCAGGAATGGCAGATTTTGATACGGTTAGACTTCTTAACGAAACCCATGCTATCTCTATTGATTATGGTGTCAGACATCTCGTATTAGAGCCTAGAAAAGAAAAAAAATGTTTTGGTTTTTGATATAGGTGGTGGAAGTTTCAGTTTAGCAATGGTGGGTATGAAAGATTTTGGGAATCAATAGAATTTTGCTATGAAAACAGGCGAAAATCCAATCCTTGGTGGGAAACCACAAAACTACTTGCATCAGTTTCCACCATCATCTCAATTTTCGATTATCAAGTTTATGAGTTTGATCCAACATTCTAGTTTTATGTACAGTAAAAGTTGGAGCTAGCACTATATATGCTTTGGGATCTAAGTTTTAAAACTAAAAAAACAATTGTTTTAATTTTATAATAAACAAAACAAGTTTTTATCTGTTCATAAAAAATTTATTGGTAATCATAGGTAGGACTAATAGTGTGATTGGGAACTTCTATTTCGTTGATCACCATACTTGCATGTTTGAAAACACTTTCTACTTCAAACTAGATTGCTATAATGGATTATGCCCATGCAACATGTGTGTGTTCATACAAGACTTTGCTATCACATGAATTTGTTACATGAGCTAAAGTCTGAAATTTAAGTCTCCAAGGAACTACTCGATAATATACTCAACGGAGCTTTACATGTCAAATGAGGTCTATAAGGTATATCAACCATGTGCTGTACCCTACGACCTTTCATTGGTCTCATCTACCCTTTTGGGGGAGATTTTTTTTTTTTATGGGAGCGATTTTCGATGGAGAAGTGGGGGACAAATAATAAATTGACATGTGTCCCTCCGTTTTCAACTAATTAATGTTCTGATTTTCAAAGTACGTAAGAGTATTTTGGAATTTCAGAAAAATACCTTCATGATCGCTCAATAAACCCTCTTCCCTAAATATCTTCCATAAGATCTAAAATTATCCTCATATTCTGATGGAAAAAAAAAAGTTAATTGATTCTTAAATATTTTGACACACAATCTGAATTTAATTCGAAATTAAACATTTCATTTTAGTGTGAGTTTTGATTTAATTAGAACTTATCCGACAGTCTAATACTTTCAGTTACATCACCGGATTCCTCAACCGATGATTTTGAGTAAAATCAAAATCATCTGCTTCCATCTTTCTTACCTGTGTTAAGCACAAAAATCTCCAAAAATCCTAATTACCATCCCGATTTCAAAATTAGGAAAATTAATGTGAACAAGTAAAATACATTAACGAAGAGTAATTGCATAAATTCGTTTAACAGTGAGAAGCTAAGGGACGAACAAGAAATAAAAAACAGTTTATACCACTAGGTTCTATATGCAATTACTTGGTTTCCAAAAGCTTTGAAGACTGGAGATGGCAACCATATGGAGTTTCAAGGGTGGTGTCTTTGTTGTGGATTATGATGTCTTCGGTATTTTTATCAATTGGATCTCGATGAGTATGGATTTTTTTTTTGGGAATTTTTATGTTTTTTTGCTTTGATGATCAATTGGGGTTTCAATTTTCTGGTTACGGGAACATTATATTCGAGGGAATTGATAACTCCATTAAAATCGAGAGTTTTCTTTGGGAAAAACAGTAAAATGCCCTAAAAAAAACAACAACAATAGAGAAATGCCCTCAAAATGAAAACTTTAGAGAATTGCCCAGATCTGTTAGCTTTTCCATCTAAGAGTGTTAACTCAAGCATGCGAACCCACACGCGCGCAAATATGTCAAATTTGCCCCAACGCCTTCAGATGATAACACAGGGCGACGAGATGGACGGGTATATATGGTGACACGTGTCACTCATTTTTTGGTTTTCTGGGCGTTTTGGGTCCAAATTTGGTTGACACGTGGACCATTAATCGACTGACACATGGCAGATCTGTGCTGACGAGGACGCTGATGGATGACCGAACAAGATAATGTTTTCAAAGTCATCTTCTTGATAATGTTCAAAGTCTTTTTCTTCCTGATAACCAGATACAAATGACAGATAGAAAAAAAAAACATTCAAAAATAACAAAAAGAAAGAACATACTAGTTGATTAGAAATTCCAAACATTTCAAAACATGTCTTGAACATCACAACAAAATGTCTGTCATGTGAACTCCCCTAAAATTAACAAGGGAAAAATAGTACATAGAAAATGTCACACATTGCCTACTGATATCGAAGGTTAGGCTTTTTTTGCCTTTTCAAGGGAGGTTCACTGATGTTGTTAATTGTTAAGTTACTTATGTTAATTGTACCAGAAAAAGATTGGGTCTGGTTTAATACACCACTAGCAGGATCAGAAGAAGTTGATGGTGCTGCAGAAACCTTCTTCCTCTTAGCAGCTGCAGAAGAAGTGCCTGTTGCTGGTGCAGTTACCTTCCTTGTAGGAGCTACAGTGGAAGTCCTTTTAGGTGCTGCAGGGGCTTTTTCTTCTTGGAAGCAGGTGTCGATGAAGTAGATGCATTTGTTGGTGCAGATGATGAAGCAGTAGCAACATTCCTCTTTTTCTTTAGAGTTGTTGTTCTCTGAGAAAATGAGTCTCCATTAACCGAACTTTCCATTCTAGGTAGCTTCTTTTTCGGGTTAGCACCAACTGGAGAACCTTCACACGTAGTCTTGTTGTGATTAAATGAACCACATTCACTACACCTCTTCAAAGCCATTTTCCCAAAATGAAATAAATTGTTCTTCATTATCACACATATCACCTGCACTTCCCTTAACATTATTAAACAACATCCAATTCAGTCTAGGACTAACACCTTGTTCCTTCACAAACCTATCTTTTATCATAGTCATGAAATCAATCCCACTAGTACCAGCTTTACAATTCAAACAATACAGGGGTGTCAACTTCCCTCCTAACACCTTAACACAAAAATTCCTATCCATAGAACCCATCCCTGATACATTACATACAAAAAAAAAACCTTAGATTCTCATCAAAAACTAAGGATAAGACATACAAAAACTCATCAAACCAACAAAAAATGCATATGATAAGACATGTTTGGCATACATATAAACAAACCCTTAGATTCTCTCCCACCCTTAACAACACTCTCATTCATTCAAAATGTTGGCAATGTGTTGCATTTAACTGGTCACTTTTGAAACCACTACTTACACAGACACACTATCAAATCATACATGCATCAATATCATGAAACTCTAGGGAGAGAGAGAGATAAGTAAGGCAATATTATGGTCTTGACATGGAAAAGAACATCATATGTAGCAGCTAAGCATCAGAACTCCTTAATCACAGATATAATGACTTTATTTTTTGCTCTTACTAGAAACCCAATTTCAAGCAAAGCATACCAGAACCCCTATTTTTTGCTCATACAAGAAACCCAATTTCAAGCAAAGCATACCATAAATCCCCAAAATAATATACCCTAATTTCAAAAAAAAATCTAAATCAGAACATTCAACAAAAAAGGAGCGCAACCCTAATAATTTTTCTATGAAATTACAGTGGAGAAGAAGGTTCAGAACCCTTACTTGTTTACCGATGGAATCGCAACCCTAATACTGCTGCTACAACTACGAGTTTCTTCTCTGATCTATCATCATTTTTCGTCAAACTCTAATACAAACCCCTACAACTACGAGTTTCTTCTCTGTTGTATCATCGTTCTTCTCTGCAACTACGAGTTTCTCTCCTTTCTCCTTTCTCTCCTTTCTCCTTCCTCTCTCAGATCTGAAATCCGTAAATGAGAGAGGCTTTCTTTTTCTCCCACGATATACAGAAACACTTGTTGAGTTTAGTCTGCCACGCTTTTCGCTTTTTAATCGTTAGATTTTCATCGAGATGTAACTGCTGGGGATCTCCTATGTGTCATCATCGGATGAAAAGTCATCCAGTCAGCGTCCACGTCAGCCTATTTGCCACGTGTCAGAAAGTTGATGGTCCACGTGTCAACCAAATTTGGACCCGAAACGCCCAGAAAACCCAAAAATGAGTGACACGTGTCACCATATATACCCGTCCATCTCGTCGCCACGTGTCATCATCTGAAGGTGTTGGGGCAAAACTGTCATATTTGCGCGCGTTTGGGTTCGCATGCTTGAGTTAACACTCTTAGATGGAAAAGCGCTAACAAATCTGGGCAATTCTCTAAAGTTTTCATTTTGAGGACATTTCTCTATTGTTGTAGTTTTTTTTAGGGCATTTTACTGTTTTTCCCTTTTTTTTTCTTCTGGTCTCTTTCAGAGAATGTAGAAACTGACCTATATTTGTTTACCCGACAATACCTTTGTTTTAAAAATCTGTCCATTAATTAGTTGAAAAAGGAAGGACACATGTCAATTTATTACTTGTCCCCCATAGCCCATCGAGAATCGCCCCCATTAAAATCTCCTTTTGGAGAGTGGTCGATCTTACCTAAACAACTATTATCCCCCCAATTCTATACATACTGTGGGAGAAATCTCCCACTTTCTACCGAGCGACACAAATAACAGTGGGCCCCTACAAATCTCAATTGGTGGGGCCCACACATCATCTCTTATGCTCACATCTCAACCGTGAGATCTTTCCACGGGATAAAATGGGGGATTTTAGGGTGTTACCGTAGCATTGCTCCTATTATCCGGTATTTTAGACTCATAATACTCCCTCCGTTCCACTTTACATGCTATATTAGTTTTTTTTTTATGTTCCAAAATACTTGCAATAGTTGATGTTTTTTCCCACAATTTCCAACTACACTCTTCCATCTTATCTTGGAAATATAAGCTTCCTTTTAAAATAAACCAAACTAATTAATGTTTGAAGACTTTTATCAAGGGTATGGATGGAAAAAACCCATATCTCTCTCTCTACTCCTTAATATTTGTGCAAAACCCTATTATAGCAACTAAATTGGAACGGAGGGAGTATTAATTTGACTTTTGTGCTTTTGATATCATATGTATTTTCCCTTTTTTAAAGAATTGTTGAAAATGTTAAGTTTGTAACTAAAATTGTTTCCAACGAATCCAATTATGTGCACATTTTTCAAAAAAATGTATCTGATAAAGGTACTAAAACTAGAGCAATGCTACGTTGACCGGGATAAATCTCTCAAAATATCCCGGGAGAAGATCTGACGGTAGAGACGCTGAGGCTGGAGCATTTGGATGTGTGAGGCAAAAGTTAAGAAAAGGTCCCCACCAAAATCTGTTTCACAAGGGATAATGTGCTAGATCCATTCACGGTACCAATAGATTTTTCGCTAAAACTAAAATGATACCTCTTATGAGCAGCTACAAAAGTGAAGCTAAATATTGAGCACTTCGAATCGTCTGTCCCAAATCGTCTGTCTTCCCCTGTACCACTCATATGGGGAGGGAGTGAAACCAAATAGCTTGGTTTTGAGTGGGGGTGGGAGGAAATAAATGGAATACGTGGCAAACAGGGGGGTGGAGACAGGGGGAGACACGGGAGAGGGGACAGACAATTTTAATCGAATATTGAGTTGGATTATGTGGGTATAACATGACCACTAACAATGGGGCCAAAACTAAAACGATAGCTTTAGGCACATAGTACACCGAAAAAACGGAGTGATGAAAACTGGTTCTTATGCAACGGGCCCCGCCACTGCTAAAGCAGCAGCAGAAAGACGAAGACCCCTAATATGAGTCGGTAAGCTTGTCATCGAGACGAAGACCCCTAATATCTGTAAAGTATCATCTTGCCGGAAGAGAATTGAATTGGCCACGGAGGTGTACGCGCTAAAACATCCAGATAAAAATCTGTAAAGAATAAGATTAGCAACCCAATAAACTGTTCTATGTGTCCCTGTCCTAGCTCTTGCAGTTTCAAATGTATTTGCAACAGTTTCCTTCATCTTTTTAATTTTCAATTTTTGACTATTATTTCTCCACACAAATCTTTACGGGATAAAACTTCGAGCTAATTGTATTTATAAAGCTTAGGAATCCATGACTTACAACTAACAAGCCGATAGCACGTGCGTTGCACGTCGAACAAAAATCTTTCTCAGCATTTTCACCCGATAAAAATGATATTCTCACAGACATAAAAACCCATTGAAACCAAACAATAATATGTTTGAACTTTTCACAAACAGTTCAAGAAAAAAATCTCTAAATTTTCAACCTGGCTAATTTGGGGGCGAGCCCAAATTTAATAGGGGCGAGCACTACTTCAAATATCCTATCCCAATTTATAAGGGGTGGCTAATTACAATTAATCTATCCTAATCAGTTACAAATTATAATTACCACTAATTATCTACCCACTAATTCTCCCTCTCAATTTTCAGTTACAAAAAAATCACTCGCACTCCCCCTACTCCTCCATTAACTTCCACACCTTCTTCATAACTTTTCAAAAAAACAAAAAAAGAAAAAACCGAAACCCAAAAATCGAATTCGACCTCTTCATATTTTCTCAAAATCCTTACTTACTGGTCTCGAGTTCGCATTGAATTCATGGCTATCGACGGAGAAGGAGATGATTCAACAATTATTTACAAGAGAAGGAAAGAAAAAGAAAAATCAAAAAACAACCGTGAAGAAGACGAAGAACAACGGGAGGAAGAATCTTTGGCGGAAATGCATAGGTAAGTTACTGCAATCACCTTTGCAATTGTTTTGGATGTAGTTTGAATCGATTTGATAGGTTAGAAACCGTGAATTGAATTAACAGCATGAAAACTCGTCAAGCTATGGAAGAATAGCACGACGATTTTACAGTTTCAGCAAAAAAATCAAGAACAATCGTCTTGCTGTTGAACAAAAGCTTGACGATTTACACAGTTTCAGATATAGTTTCCTAGTTTTGCATGCACAGAATCGTCATACAATAATATATTTCCTTGACGAGTTGCCCTAAATCGTCTGAATATTGTCCCCAGAAAAAAAATTAAAAAGAATCGTCGAGGTTTTCCATAATTCCTTGACGAGTTAGTCACTATCAGATTAAATTTCCTATTTTTGCATGCCTTGAATCGTCATGTAACTATACATTAACTTGACGAGTTTCTTGAAATCGTCTCAATAGTGTCCCAAAGCATGACGAGTTTAGACATAGAAAATTTTGGTTCTGTCCAGTTTTATGAGTAAATCGTAATGCTTTACCTTGACGATTTAGAGTGGGGCTTAATGAACTCGTCGTGCATTTGTAAAATTCCTTGACGATTTAGATTGTTCTGATGAGAATCGTCATATATTCTTTTGTTTCCATGACGATTTACTGTGTCATTTTACTTGTTAATGATTTGTTCTGTGTATGTATTAAGGTTGGAGAAAATCAAAAGGGGAAAAAGACCAATGCCACCCACGGGTTCCAAACCAAGTCTTCGTTCTACCAGACAACGACCCGTGATAATCCGTGAGCCAAACCCTGATGCAGTTCCTACTCCTATGGAGTTCGATGATGATGGTAATGTTCTGAGGGCTGAAGATGATATTCCTCTCGACGTGCTCCAAGTGCAGTATGAGGAATACAAAGTTGATGGGGTACAACCTAATGACGTACCCAAAGGTGATGAGGATGATGAGGATAGTCCTAATGATGATGAGGATATTCTTAATGATGATGACGAGGTCCAAGGTGAAGACCAACCCCAAGGTGAAGACCAACCCAAACGCAAAAAGAAAGCTAAAGCGAAGGAACCACACATTCCCGATGATATTCTGATGCTACCAAAAGAACACGGACCTTACGGGGTACCAGCTGATGGTGGAGAGGTTCTTTTCGGATACAAAACCTCTTGGGCTCAAACAGTCTACTCTACCATGGTAATATACCCGTCCCTTGCTTATAATTTTAGATAGGTTTAGCTAATACGTTGATTGTTAGTAACAAATTTCTATCTCATAGGATCATTCGAATGCCACTAGACTATTGAGGCACCAAACGGCGTACCACAATATGTCCAACTGGCCGCTTGAAGGTGAATGTGAAAGGTTTATAGAGATTGTTGACAACTCCGGTCTGAGGCCAATCGTGGATAACTCTGTTATCAACTATGACAGCGAGACAGTATCAGCATTCTGTGAGAGGTATTATGCGGAGACCGACACCATGCACTTTGGGTTCGGGGAGATGGGGCTCACTCCTGAAGATGCTCATCATACTTTCCAGGTCAAAATTGATGGCAAGTCAACCAGTGAAGGCTATGTAAAGCAACTCACTTTTAAGAGACTTCGTGAATTGTGCGAAGAGTTGTTTGGGTGGGGTGAGGACGAGGCGAACTCATGGTTTATGCTTGACAAGTATGTCAAACCGAAGAGGGAGTTCAATCTGGTAAGGTTGAGAGAGGAGTATTCTGGGACCAAGAAAAAAGATGACGGTGCTACAATGGAAGATCGTGAAGTAAGGGCTGCTGCTGCGGCTTATCTCTTATATGTCCTCGCTATTTGTGTATTCCCTTCGTCTGCCGGTAACAGGGTGAACGCCAACTACCTCCAGCTACTACATCCCTTGGATGAGGTGAACCAGTACTCGTGGGGAACAACCATAGTATCACACGTGAACACGGCGCTGAGAAAGGTATCCCGGCATAAAACTGCTCAATTCAATTGCAACACGTCTCTGCTGCAGGTAATATATGGTTTTTTGGTGGTTTAAGTTCGTACATATATATGGCATGTTGTTTATGTGTAGTTGATGCTCTTCACAGGTGTGGATTTATGAACACTTTCCGAAACTAATGGCAGCAAATGATAAGTGGATTGATATGGCAAAGAAAGGCCAATGGCAACCAGATCAACCAAGAGGCCAGAGGTACATGTTCACGGGGGATAAGCTGAAGGGAAAGAAGAATTGGTACCTTTTCGTTCGCCAAAGATTAGACAGCATGGAGGCACATGAGGTAGTTTTTGACCCCTACATGGACCATAGGAAGGAGGGAAAAATGGCACCAAAAGAACCAATTTGTATGTACAATGGTCCTTTGTGGCACCCCCTTGGGTATACAATGTACGACCCGAGCGAATAATGAGGCACGTCGGGTATATTCAAGATCGTCCACTTGACAAAAAAGGTAATGGGGCATTCAAAGTGGATCGTGATAAATCAGGTGCTGACATTGGACGTATCGTCGTAAATTACAAACCAGAGCCCTCTTACAAACATTGGAATGCATGGATGGATAATTTGATAGACGGATATCTTTTATGGGATCCGGTGGTGCTTGGACATGAGAGCACAAAAGCATACCTGAAATGGTACCTTGCATTCACGCATGCCAAAGTGATACGTGGGGAAGGGGAAGTCAGACTCCCTCTCGGTCGTGGTGGACGTGGGCGTAATACCGTCCATGATGATTCTTCGTTGTACAAGTTATGCGTAAGTATATATTTTGCAATTGAGTTGTTTAAGATTCACACTTAGATTACTCAAATATCTAACTCATGTTTTTTTTTAATGAAAATAAAAGGAGCGGTTGAAAGATATCCTCAACTGGTTGTGTTTGAGATCGGATAAAGGAAAGGGGTTGACCGAAGCTGAACTGAACCAACATAATCAACACATTAGGCACATCAATATGCCTGAGGCGGAGCACATGTTTGAGGAATTACGACGCAACACGAAGAGTCGTCATATTGAAACCAGTGACACTCAAGAGACTCAAGAGACAGGAGAAACTTCTAGACGAGGTCGTGGTCGTGGTCGTGGCCGTGGGCGTGGTCGTGGTCGTGGTGAAGGTGAAGGTGAAGCCGATGGGGGCAACAATGATATGGTTTAGTTTTTTCGTTTCACACTTTGGTTTTAGTAGGTGAAAGAATATTATGTCGGTTTGGTGTGTTTGATACATTTTTCGTTTCCTAGGTTGACAATGGTTTTTTTTTAACGGTTCGTTGCTGACAATGGTAAATCGTACTTTAATTGATTCATATGTGTTAGTTTACATGTCTAAATTGTTTGGGAACTCAAAGAAAAAATCAGAAATTCGTCATGGTTCAAACCACGACAATTCCGACAACCTGTTTCCAAACAGCTGTTAATACACCTAATCTCGTCATGGTCATGATGTAAACCACGACGATTTGAGCATAATAACACTTGGTCGTCATGTAAGTTAAGCAGAATCCATTACGATTTATCTTGTTTTTTCGGCAGAGGGGTGATTTTTCTCAATGCTAAGTCGTCAAGATTTTATAACATAGTATGACGAGTTAACTTGTTTTTCTGGAGAGGGGTGATTTTTCTCAAAGCTAAATCGTCAAGATTTTATCACATAGTGTGACGAGCTAACTTGTTTTCTTGGCAGAGGGGTGATTCTTCTCAAAGCTAAATCGTCAAGGTGTTATTACATAGTGTGACGATTTAGCAAGCAGTATTTTCGGGCATTTTGGATCTACTTCTTAAATCGTCATGGAACTTCAAAAAACTTGACGATTGTTCATCTCTACACGCTGGGTCGTCATAGACCATCATAAATCCTTGACGACTTTTAGAGAATCGTCACAATATTATGTCATTTTGTGACGATTCTGGGTACGAAGCAATTGGGTTGAGTTGATTTTCGACGAATTTAACATTGAAGTGAGTCTTCCCATAACTGTTTTGAGCTTTGAGGATCATGTTTGAACATTTTTGAAAACACATACACAAATGGTGGCGGTGGTGGGGGTGGAATTGGAGGCGGCGGTGGTGGTGGAAATGGAGATGGTGGTGGTTATAATGGAGGTGGTGGTGGTGGTGGTGATAATGGCTAACTATCTAGTCTTAGGATGATTTTCTAATTAACGATCTAATATTTTTGATAATCAATAATTTATTTGCTAATCCGAATTACAATCTCTAATCCTAATTATGGTGTATAAGGGTTTTTTGAGATTACTTCATTGTGACCCTATTTTGGATTCGCCTTCGCCCCCATTAAAAACTGGCTCGCCCCTGAATTAGCCAGGATTTTCAAGAGTACACACAAATAAAATTAGGAACTTGTCTGACTATTACATTGAACTTAATAGTGAAAATGAAAAATCACATTGCAAGGTACCAAATGAGACAGCAAAAAACCAAATCATCCAACCATAAGTTTTATCAAGGAATGGATGTTGTCTGACGTTGGCTATGGTGGTTAGTGGTTGAGAATTGAGAGTATTTCAGAAAATTGAATGAATTAGAAATTGGGTTGAAGTTTAAATTGAAGCATCCAAGTCAAATCAAATGTTCTAACTTTACTCATGATCGGATTTACCTTTTCGAAATTTTGCCGGAAGATTTTGATCATATCATCTTTGATCTTCGATAAATGTAAGATGAAATCCGTAAAAATTCAATCTAAGTTGTTTTCCCCTAATTTTTGAATGAAATCAATTAGCTAAAGTAACCTAATTTCCCCAAATTCATTCACTTGCTCTGTCTTGATTGTGCGGAATTGTGAATGAAGAAGATAAGCCCATTTTTTAAGTTGGTTGGGTATGTTGGAAATTTTCTAATAAATTGAAGGGTAAATTAGTTATTTCAGCGTTGAATAAAACGCAGGGAAATCTTTTTCGAATATTCCATAGATCCTACGGTTTAGATTTGAAAGTGGAAGATCCAAAGGTTACGAAGGAGATAATTTGAAATTGTGAATGTTCAGCCTACATTCTTACAGAAAACAATACATATCTTTTAAAGGAAGACTTTTGCCCTATCATATGAATTCAAAATCGGCTTATATAATGGGACCGAAAATGTGTCTCATCTCAATCATGAATCAATCGAATATTTGTGGTGTGACTGAAAATTGTCTTTTTGATAAAAAAAAGTCCACACCGACACCGTAACATGAAACATGTCATGCCCTAAATGTATCTCCAGACAAGTAATTTTTCATCTTGAGATTCCTGACTCGGAAATTTGACATGTGACCTATCAGTTTTCTTTTGGGCAATTTTCTAAAATGGCCTAAAAAATTATGGCTAATTATCAAAGTGGCCGTTTTTTGAAATTGTTTTACAAAGTGGCCGACATTGACCTTTTCCGTCCCGTTTTTTTTAAAAAACGGGTAACGGAAGTTAACCCACTAGATGACAGTTAACCCACATGCTAAAAGACATATTACCCCTCATTGACTCGGTGAGTTAAACCAGTTAAACACAACTGATTTAACTGGTGAATTAAATTCTAGCCAACTGCTTCACTTGAATCTCAAATATTCAGTGAACTGAACTGAAAAAAATAGACTGAATCTGACTGGAGAAAAAAAAATATGCAATTCACAAAAAAACCCACAGAAAACTGTTTCTCAAACACCCAGAACATCACATATTAAAGCTGTAACTGTGTAAGCCTCCAAAACTCTTTGCATTTCAGTCGTCAAACCCCATGGAAAACTACCAATTCGTATACACTATTCTAAAACAGCAAAACACAGCATCAAACCCTTTTCCAGGCTGCCAGAACTCTTAGCTCAGCTCTGTGAATGAACCAATTCCATCAACCTCACACTTTCTTCTGTTTCTGCTCATATCAACTGCACACAACATACCATAACTTGCCAGACTGCAACCTTTAAAACTCCTGCCAAATCCTCAGACTGTAGAATATCCTGCCATTCGAACCTTGCAAAACAGCAGACCCATTCTTCAATTCTCCCTTCTCTGCATTGCTCTTACATTCTGCAACTGGAATCAAACAATTCCACCTGATATCCAAACTTAAGTTCTTCTTTCTTGCCTTCAGATTCCTCCAAGCCCTTGTCTAAACCCATTCTGCAGTTCAGAAAATGAACCAAATCACCACCAGAACCAAATTCAACCATCAGCTAAACACATTAAACGCCTAATTCAACATATTACACCATCAATTACCAAATTAAACAGTCAATTTACCCCAAAATAAGTCAGAAACATCCCTAAATTTCAAAAAAATAGGGTTTCAGAATTTCAAAATTAAACCTTGAAATTAACATAAAATCAAATTAACCCCAATCCTCAATTTTAATACACCATTTGCAAATTAGGGTTTAACACAAAAATTAGGTTTCTGTAAAAAAACCCAAATTTTAAAATTAGGGTTCTTGAAAAAAAAAACCTAAATTATTTCAATTATTTTGTAATTAAACTTGAAGAAATCGTTTGAAATACCAACCTTGTGATGATATCAGCCATCTCCATGCTCAGTTCTTGTTGTTCTTCAACAATCAGCAGTTTTCTTCTTCGCGTATTACTCAAACACACTGAATACAACCCTTAATCGTCGACGGGATAACCTAATTAACTAACACTCACTCAATACTTGATGTTCTTCACACTCTATCAACTGCTAAAACTCATTCATCCTAATCTCTCTCAAAAATCAAACCCTAACCCTAGAGACGCAAGAGCAGAGAACGAAGATGGAAGGAAAGAAGAAGAAAGAAAAAGAAAGAAAGAAAGAAAATGGAAGGAAAAAAAACCCTAACCCTAATAGACGCAAGACGCAAGAGCAGAGAAGAAGAAGAAGAAACAAGAGCAGAGAAGAAGAAGAAGAAGAAGAAAGAAAATGGAAGGAAAAAAAACGAAGATGAATTGTTCTTTTTAGTGTTAGGGCGCACGTGTTAGCTTGCACGTGTGTCTGGTCGATCTCTCACCGTCCATTGAATGTGCGGTAGATCTGTGGCAGGGACAGGATGGTAAAATGCATAGGGAATCTTGACCAAGTCAATGGTTTTGACTTGGATGGTGGGCCCAGACGGAAAATTTAACGGTTTGGCCATTTTGTAAAACAATTTCAAAAAACGGCCGACATATTAATTAGCCATAATTTTCTAGGCCATTTTAGAAATTTGCCCTTTTCTTTTTTGGTGTTCTAAAGAGGATCTTAAGTATAAGATCAACCAAACAAATAACTTATGCTGATATTTACCAAATCCTGAAGTAGCCGGTGGTT
>JAJJMA010109168.1:0-13918 GCA_023529015.1 Papaver nudicaule | reverse complement strand
GACCAAAATGGGACTTTCTCCAAGAATGTGACATGACGAGAGACATGAAATTTTCTATTAACTGGATCATAACAACGGTACCCTTTTTGCTCAATACTATACCCAAGAAAGACACACAAGACATTATTTTGACCAAGTTTATGTCGTTCATACTCTGGAAGAAGAATAACAATTGTTGAACCAAAGACTCAAAGCTCATAGAATGGTATACCTCCTACAACAGTTGTTGGGACTCGATTGATAGTATAAACTGCTGTAAGAATTGATTCTCCCCTAAAATTGGAAGGGACTAAACCAGAGATTAACTGTGTTCTAGCTCTCTATGATATGACGATGCTTGCGTTCTACAACTCCATTTTGTTCTGGAGTTTCAGTACAAGATAATTGAAAAATGGTTCCTTGAGTTTTGAGAAATTATTTGAATGAATTGGAGATGTATTCCCCACCCTGATTAGCACGAAAAACTTTGATTATTTTGTCAAACTGAGTCTTTATCATGGTTGAGAAATCAACATATATTTTAAGAAAATATGTTCTAGAACTGCAAAGATAAACCCATGTATAACGAGAATAGTCATCAATGAAGCTAACATAATATAATGCCCCTCCTATTAAAATAATTTGAGATTTACCCCAGACATCAGAATGAATAAGAGCAAAGGGTTCAATTGAGATAGAAGTGCTAAGATTAAAAGAAAGTGCTGGTTGCTTTGTGTGGATGACCCAAGTTTATTAGGACCTAATGGGCTTGAAACATACTTAGTGGAGTCTACCCAATTGGGCTTGGGTCTAGACATTTTGGTGTTTAAGAAGTCAAAATGAGTCAGTCAAGGCAGTGAGACTATGAGTCAAGATAAGCTTTAGGATAAAGGAATGGCGTTTTTGTAATTAAGAGATTGTGGGACACATGTCAGGATAATAGGAGAGAGAGATCTCTATAAATATCAAGAGAATGGTATTTGGAAGGGGATCTCATAATTTTGGTTCTCTCTCTCTCTCTCTACTTTTCCCTCTCTCTCCTTTATCTCTCTCATGGAAAAGAGACTGCTGTGGCTAGGAGGAGGCCTCGAACTTATTACCCTATTTACACTTTGCCAATTTATAAGAGATGCAATTTGGCTCTTTGTCTAACTGAGTATCCTAGTAAACCCTTATTGATCATATATGAGAGACGAGGAAAAGAAAGATGACCTGATTAATGCCAAGACATGAATGGAGATGTAGAATGAGATGAAGTGGTAGTTGCAGCAATGACATGATTCTTGATCTTTGGTGGAATAACTAGAGACCAGAGAAGATATAATCGATCAACTCTACGGCATATCCCAACTAACTTCCCTATTTTGAGATCCTGAATAACACAACCAATATGAGAGAAAATGGTGTTAAACCTTGATCACACAGTTGACCAATAGAAATAAGATTCATCGTGATCTTAAGGACAAGTAAAACATTTGCCACACATATGTTATTTGAGTCCTTAATCACACCAATATGACTTGCAGTAACAACTAATCCATCTGCAGTGTGTATTTTAGGAGTTATAATAGGATGAAGATTATCAAAGACTGTGGGTCATAAGTCATATGATTGGATGCTCCAGAGTTTAGATACCAACCAATTGAGAAAAAACCTGATGGAGCAGAGAAAACAAATGAAGCAGCGGAGTTGTTACCAATTGTAAGTGCATGTTTAATCGTTTCTTGTACCTCAGAAAGATTTGGCACAAGTGTTGTTGAATCATAGCTTGTATTAGATCCAACTGGTGATGGTTGTGCAGTTTAAGTTGATGCAGATGGAACATATGGAACCAGTGCAGCAGTGAATCTGGTTGAACCACTAAATCTTGTTGGTCCGTTTGAATTCAACCTTCCCATGTTCATGGATGTTGGAGAATTACAATTCCTTGTAGAATGTCCTAGCTTTTTGCAGTAGTTACATTGAGTTGAAGGTGTATTGTGGTACTGCAGCTGGTGGAAGAGTGCAGCTATTTGCTAACCAAACTTCTTGTAGTTATGACATTGAACCTGAGACAAATCACGTTGTGTTAGATTATTGGTTGGATTATTTCTCTGAAAGTTAAAGGTTGGCCGAGAAGAAGACATGACAAACACCCCTGAAGGCTCTGGCTTGATTCGTTTACGAGTTTCCTCAGTAATAAGTTCTGACAGGGCAGTTTCTACGGATGGAAGAGGTGAACGATGAAGAGTAACACCCCTAACTGACTCATACTCATCTTGTATTGCCATCAAAAGTTGCATCACTCTTTTCTCCTCTCTATATTTTTCCCACAACTCTAGATAAGTTGTCCATTTTGGTTCATAAGGGCCAATTGGTTCCATATTAATGACATTTCAGAATGAAAATCACATATAGATTGATCGTGTGATTGCTTTATGGAACGAATATCTTGTTCAAGCTTATATCTTTAAGAAAGTTTAACTGTGTGTACCTTTTTGAAAGAATGTCTCATGCATTCGTTGGCAACTTCAAAACTAATAAGTTGCATACTAATTGAAGTGATTATTGTGCTACCGATCCAAGTGAGAATCTTGTGACTATTAAACCCCAAGATTTCATTGGGATCTTTTGTTGTTAATTCTTTTTCTTTCTCGTTGATACTAGAGATGCTTGCATTAGGGTATGCCATCAATATATTTCCACATACTTTTTCCTTTGAGAAAGCTCTTCATAAGGAAATACCAATGACTATAGTTTGTTCCATCTAATTTCACAGTAATATGTTGGAAATCTTCTCGAGACATGTTAACATACTTGAAACGATAAAAAATAACTTTTTTCTCTCCTGATATTAGGGTGATCATGACTTGAATAAGAAGGAAAAACTGAGAAACACAAGGAATGAAAAATATATTTCTGAAGAACTAAGACAGGGATTGTTTCAAGGATTATGTTGCAGCAGAAGAATGGACTCTCAAATCTTACCTGGCTCTGATGCCATGATAAACATGAACATAGAGGAGGACAAAAAATAATACAGTATGAGATAAACTCTTTCTGTGTATTCATCTCGATTGGCAAAAGGTCTCATTTATACAGGGGTACAACAGAGAAAAATGATGAAGAAAATATACAAAGATATAATCTTATACGATTGTACAACACATAGGTAACAAGAATATATACAACATAACTGCAGATATACACACCGTAACTGTCAGATAATATAATATCTTAACAATTATGACTTCAAGTTCAAACGAAGCTACAATAACTTTGTTTGAAAAAGCTAATAAGGTTCCTGCCAATTGGTCTTCAACACATGAGTCATATTTCATATAGTTAATTGGATAAGCTTCAAGCTATGGTGAAAATAGGCAAATGCAGTCATTTTCAAAACATGATTGGACTGATATTAGTAAGTATTTTTATATAAAGTTCGGGTTGAAACATGCTTTGAAGACATTTAAGAACAAATTTATCAAGTTAAGGGAACGATACAAAGACCACAAGAAACTTGTGAAAGATGATATTTGATTAGGATGGGATCCTATTTCGTGTACAGTAACTGCCTCAAATGAATGGTGGGATGAGCATGTGAAGGTGGTGTTCTTTTATTTTATTATGCGTTTCTCATTTTAGTTGTTTAATAAAAAATCATTCGACATAATTCTAATTGTCTACTAACTCACAAATATTTCCACGAGATAAGGTATTTTGTGTCTTTGGTTGTTCCGAATATGGAAAGTTGACGCTGATATTCGGTATACTCTATATTTGTTATAAATCTCATTAAGTTTATGTATGTACATAAATAAACTACTAACTAGGGTTATTAATTTTTGTTGCTTGTATGATTCCATTAGGGCGATCGATAGAACCCATACTAGTGCATCAGTTGCAACCAAGTGATCTTTGTGAAGATGAGATTTTTTCGCCATTTTTTCTGCGAGTGATCATGCTCAAAGAAGATGACGTTAAATGGATTCTTATGAAAAATGATTTTCGCCAAATTTTCTCCGGGTGTTCTTAGGCATGTCAATATATTAGCGTCTTCCATTATGAAAAATGTATATTAGCTTTCGTAACATTAATAATGTCAGAATAGACAACTGGATGGATTATGCTTGGTATTTACGAATTAAAATTATATGTATTTCATCTTTATGGACTACTGATGTTCAAGGATTCATCTTATTGTTATTCTAGCATAAGACACTGTGTGAGAAACTATGATCAGTGGGTTGAAGAGGATCAACCTTCCTCTCCCTTTTTCCGATAATCATTTACTTCAGCCCACTGATAATGCACACAGAAACACCCTAATAGACCTTAGGTGGAGGAACAAACAACAAATTTATTTTGACTTTTGCTTTTGTTATGTTGCCAAACTTACTTATTAGCTTCTTTACTGTAAGTCAAGCACTTTGCCAAACAAAAGTTAACTTGTATCCAAACAAGCCATTAGCAAAATAATTCATTTGCTTCCACGTTGACAAAAGCAAGTAAAATCTCAGAAATGAAGTTTTAGGTTCAAAAAACCTAGATAACTCACTGACCAGGACTTTTGAACTGTGTTATACTAATTCGACCAACAATTCTGTATCAAAACATGTTGGTGTAGTATAGTGATAAGTATTCCCGCCTGTCACGCGGGTGACCCGGGTTCGATCCCCGGCAGCGGCGTCTTTTTTTTGACCCTTTTGTTGCTTTTGACGTAAACGTTACACGACCACAGATCGGTAGATATCAGCTGACTTAAAAGTCCTCAACTCAACTCAACTCAACCAAATCTATGCCCTAATTTTCTCTCTGCAGTTACTTTGGAGCACGATATTCTTTCGGAATAAAATATACTCCCTCCGTCCCACATAAATTGAGCTAGTTGAGATTTGCACAATTATTAAGGCAAGGAAGAGAGAGATTAGTTTTTTACTCTTTTTTTCAATTAAACCCTTATAGATAACATAATACTAAAACTTAGAAACGACATATCTCTCAAATTATGACACGTATCTTTGTAAACTTTATATCATCAAAAAGCATTTTAAAACACCTACGCAACGAGTATAAACATGACTATGAAATTATAAATATTTATCATACTAAGATTTCACAACAATAATCAATAAAAAGGGTAAGATTAGAAACATGTCATATATAATAGAACTAGCTCAATTTATGTGGGACAAAATCAAAATAGAACCAACTCAATTTATGTGGGACGGAGGGACTATCCCATTCTTTCCACATATCTCATCTCTTCAATAAAAATCAGGGTTTTTGTAAAATTAGGGTTTTTGCAGAAAACTATTCCTGGCACCATTCTTTCCTTCCATCTCCCGTCTCTTCAATAAATAAAGGTTAAGTTTTTATTACCTCTCTGTAAAATTAGGGTTTAGTTCATCTTCTGAAGAAGAACAAATCCGTAATTATTTATCAAAACCATGGGAGTTCCAGCGTTCTACCGATGGCTAGCAGAGAAATATCCAATGATAATACAGGATGCAATCGAAGAAGAACCTGTTGGAATTTCAATACCAGTGGATTCAAGTAAACCAAATCCGAATAAACTTGAATATGATAATCTCTACCTTGATATGAATGGTATTATTCATCCTTGTTTCCATCCTGAGGACCGGGTATGTCATGCTTTCTTAAGATGGCTTTCTTAAGATTGAACATGGTTTTTTACTTAGTTTTATGTTTTTTTCTTCCCGCAGCCGGCTCCTACTACATTCGACGAGGTATTTCAGTGCATGTTTGATTATATTGATAGGCTTTTTGTGATGGTTCGTCCACGGAAGCTTATATACATGGCTATTGGTAAGTACTTTAAGATCTGGTTTTTGTAATCTACCTTAATATTTATGTTGGGAATATATTATGTGTTTGGTATAATGTGTTGTGTTTATCGTGTAGATGGTGTTGCCCCAAGGGCAAAGATGAACCAGCAACGGTCTAGACGTTTCAGAGCTGCCAGAGATGCACAAGAAGCTGTAAGTGTTTCTTAACTGATGCAGTTCTCGGGTGTTATCCTAACCATTTCTATGCATGTAAAGAAGATTTAATAACACTGTGTCCCGAGAGAGGATGTTTCTATTAGGAGAATGAAATGAATCTCCCTTTTATAACTATCTAGATGCATATTGTAGTGTCATCCACTATATTTTGTTATGGGTATGACTTGTCACATGAACAAGATGTGTCTCATCGTAGCCAACAGAAATCTTTTTATATTACTATGTAAAATATGTTTATGGTATTTGTCAACTGTATTTTTTCCCTATAACCGAGCAGGCAGAAGAAGAAGATCGGCTGCGATTAGAGTTTGAGGAGGAGGGAAGAAAGCTTCCACCTAAGCAAAGTTCACAAGTCTGTGATTCAAATGTTATCACGCCTGGAACTGAATTTATGCATGTTCTGTCAGTTGCACTGCAGTACTACATTCATCTCAGACTAAACAATGATCCTGGGTGGAGATCAGTTAAGGTATGTTTTATGTCTACTTTGCCATTCATCTTTATCTCTCATACGTCTTACCTGCCATTTTTTCTTTTCTTTTTTATATTAGTTTTAAGTACTCTCCCACATAACATAGGTTAGTTGACAACATATTATTTTCTCGTAATCTTATTTATTTTTGTAGGTCATTCTTTCTGATGCTAATGTTCCTGGTGAGGGGGAGCACAAAATTATGTCTTATGTTCGTCTGCAAAGAAACCTTCCTGGTTTCGATCCAAATACTCGCCACTGCCTGTACGGTTTGGTGAGTATTTTCATTGTATAGTTGAAATGATTGCAAGGCATCAATTGAAATGATTGCTTCAATTCAATGGAAACATTTTTTGTCTTTGGACATTTTCTTTACTTTGGAACTCAAGCATCTGCTGCAAGGCATCTGCTGCTTACAATATGTTTTGCTAATATAAACACTTGCTGTATAATGGTGCTATGTCGCAGGATGCAGATTTAATTATGCTGGCATTGGCCACACATGAAGTGCATTTCTCTATTCTTAGAGAGGTTAGTATGTCGTCATTGGAATAAAAGGAAATACATGTTGCTGTACTTTTATTACATACAAGAATGTGCTTGGACAAGATTGTTTAGTGAGCATATAACTTTTTCAGTTAGAAGGGCGATTAGATGGATAGAGTCTCACTGCTTAAATCTGATAACATGCTTCAGTTCTTGTTTTTTTGCATGCTATTACTAACAGCTCCACTCTTAAATTACACTGTTCAGATTGTTGTGAATGCACAACAAGACAAATGCTTCATATGCGGTCAGGTGGGTCATTTTGCTGCGAATTGTGAGGGAAAGGCGAAGAGAAAAGCTGGGGAGTTAGATGAAAATCAGGACGCTGCTGCTACCGCTAAGAAGCCATACCAGGTTGGTCTTGAATAATCTGGTCCAGAAATCCTCATTGGATGTCATTTTTTGCATATTTAATCGTTGCTTTCTACTTGTCATCCCTAATTGCATATACCATGTTGCAGTTTGTAAACATCTGGACACTTCGAGAGTACTTGGATTATGAGATGAGAATCCCTAATCCACCATTTGAGATTGATCTTGAACGTCTTGTGGATGACTTCATCTTTTTATGTCTCTTTGTTGGAAATGATTTTCTGCCTCATATGCCCACACTGGAAATTCGAGAGGTATGTTTTGTCACTGCCTTGAGTTAGCTCGACTATTTCTGGTTTAATTCCAATATATGTAATAGTTACTCTATAGGAACTTGTAAGAAAGCTTAAGGAGAAAGGTTTCTGATGAGACGTTATTCAAACTGTTCCATGTTGTCTGGCTGATTGATATTCAGGGTGCCATCAACTTGCTGATCGCTGTCTATAAGAAGGAGTTCGGGGCAATGAAGGGGTATTTAACCAACTCTAGCAAGGTATTCAACCTTTTTCTTATTCTTGGTTATTGGATGTGCCTCAATAAGTACTTTCTGTATTGAGTGTTTTGGAGTTAAGAAGTGGTACTGATCTTCTCTTTTGATTTTTTCACTCACTAGCCTGATTTAAGCAAGGTTGAACACTTCATTCAGGCAGTGGGGTCATATGAGGATGTAATTTTCACCAAAAGAGCTAAGCTTCATCAGGTTTTGTTTCTGAACTCTTAAGATACTTGCGATGTTAAGCACCAAAATTCATGCATTGTCATTTGACGAGGCGGTTACAAACAAAATAGCTTAGGTTGTACATCTATCCATTCAACTGAAGAACAACATGCATTTTGATTTTCAGCGGCAGGCAGAAAGAATCAAGCGTGACAAGGCCCAGAAAAGAAGGGGTGATAATGTGGAACCTACAGTGAAGCCTGAGTCACTTGTCCCAGTTGCTCAATTTCAGGGCTCTCGTCTTGCTTCTGCTCCGTTACCCTCGCCATATGAACGGACAGGACCTGCGAAAAAGGTGGCACGCCACACTTCTTCAGGGGCATCTGTCGGTGCAGCCATTGTGGAGGCTGAAAATAGTTTAGAGCTGGAGGTTAATATTCTGTTTCCCTTCTTCTACTTATCTTTTTTTTTTCTTTTCATTCTAAGACATGGAGATTCCTTTGTGTATTTCTAATTTAATCCCCCATCCTTGTGCATACGCTTTCAGAACTTATTTGATGACTAAATAGTGTTTCAATAAATTTCACTAGGCAAATGACTTGATGATAGTAGAAAGAACCACTGAAATTGTAGCTTGTTTGTCCACTTAACTTTCTGTATTTTCTGGTAGACACTCGACAACAAAGAGGAGCTGAAGGCGAAGCTTAAAGACTTGATCCGCGAGAAGTCAGACCTTTTTAATGGAGACGAGCAAGAAGAAGATAAGGTTTGGATTTTCACTAGTATTTTAAGTATTGAGATGGATCATTGTCTTACTATGTTTGTTCATCTTCTTATTTTTTTCCTCTCTAAACAACAAATACATAGCCTCTATTAAGATGGATCATTTGCCTTTATTTTTTCACTAGTATTGAGATGGATCATCTGTGTTATTATGTTTGTTCATCTTCTTATATGTAGCCTCTATTTATGCATTTTATCACAGAATGTTACTTCTGTAGGGTCATGGTCAATCTTTTTGTTTCAGGTGAGATTGGGAGAGCATGGGTGGAAGGAAAGGTACTACAGGGAAAAGTTCTCAGTTGAAACCTTGGATGAGATTGAATCAGTTCGAAAAGATGTTGTAAGCTCCACGAACTAAAATTTAGGATATAAGCCAAAAAAATTTATTGTTTTGTTTAATGTGAAAATAATTCTTTTAAGATTTATGCTGGTAATTATCTGGTTATATAAGCCATGACATTGTTCAAGGTTAAAGGAAGTTCAAACTTTTTATCCTGCTAGGTTCTAAAATACGTTGAAGGCTTGTGCTGGGTGATGGAATATTATTACGAAGGTGTTTGCTCTTGGCAGTGGTGAGTGTGCTTTTAACATAGGTCATGTCATGCTTTGCATGTCTGTATTTTTTATGTTCGATATATTTCTCACCACCATAATTAAATGTTTGATGGTAAGGTGTGATTTTTTGTTTTTGTTTTTAATATAACCTTTGGTAAACTGGGCTACATAAACATTTAATTGATTCTTGGGGTTGGCTCTTCATATGCGTGTAGCTTACTACCCTAAGTTTCTCAAAGTGTGGGTCATTGGAATACACCTATGTAACAGAGCTAGTTATTAGTATCCTTAAAGTTCCCCGCATTAGTTTTTGGCGTATCTTGTTTGTTCGTAATGCTTCTTAATGTGGAACATTATTTCATGGTCATCATACATTATCTTATGAGAGAGACACATTTGATAGATTTGGTAATGTGCATTTTCTTGTGAGATTTGGGATGTAATCATTCTCTCATACATCATCATATAGCAAGATGAATCAGCACGTAAATAACGGACTCCCTTGCTTTTTACAGGTTTTATCCTTATCATTATGCACCATTTGCCTCCGATCTCAAGGATCTTGGTCAGCTTCAAATAAGCTTTGAATTAGGTTCACCATTCAAACCATTCAATCAGCTGATGGGCGTCTTTCCAGCTGCAAGGTTGTGTCAATGTCGTCTTCTTTGGTTTGAGATATCCTTAACTTTTGTTTGAGATATCCTTAAATTTGTGTTTTCCTGACGGCCCAGTGTTTGCGTGCAGTTCCCATGCATTACCTGAGCATTATAGGAAATTGATGAGTGACCCAACTTCACCGATTATTGATTTTTATCCGACTGGTATGTTGTGTAGTTTTGAAAACATGCAGTTAAAGTTCATAAGGCTCCATATTTAATCATTGACCCTTCATTGGTTTTCTTGATCAGTTTTTGAAGTTGACATGAACGGCAAGCGGTTTGCATGGCAGGTTAGATTCTTAATTTTCTTGTGTAGAGTGTTGGATACTTGGGTTCTTGATATCTAGGTTTATGAGGGAGTTGAATATCTCATCGGTGCAAATCACTCGAGATTCTCTTTTTGCAGGGTATCGCTAAATTACCATTCATTGATGAAAGTCGTCTTCTTACCGAGATAAAAAAAGTGGAACATACTTTAACGGTACGAATGATCTACTTGTTTTATATTGTTGTGAGGATGCATATATAATTTATTGTTCGTTCTTTTATGGTGTACCATACTGAACTTGAATGTGAATTGTGGGTCTTCTTTTGATTTTGGGTGGCCGCTGCTGGACTTTTTATCACTGATGTGGGTTTTGTCTATATGCTTAATAAGTAAATGCTTCTGAATCTATTACAGTGTTTGTGTAGTTGCCAGGTTCAATGAATATGAGTAAATTCAGTGATATATATTTATCTAAAAGTGATAGTGATAGTGATAGTGAAATTAGTACATATTACTGCAGTATAAAATAATAATTGTAGCAATGTTACTGCAACTGTACATATTTTATTGATACCGTCAAATCACATTTTGCTACAGGAGAAGGAAGCAAGAAGAAACAGTTTCATGCAAAATATGCTGTTCATTTCAACATCTAATCCGCTCTCTCCATATATATTTTCCCTTGCTGATCGTTGTAAGCAGTTGTCTAACAAAGAAGTGACTGGAGTCGTGGAAAAAATCGATCCAAAGGCCAGGTTGGCGATGCAAATACTTAATATTCACACCTTAATGAAAATATTTTTGGAGTTCTTGTGCTAAATTTGTTTAGATGTCATGGAAGAGGCTGTCTTTTCCTTTTTCCTTACATTCCTATTTTCATAAAAAAGAACTTCTCCAACATTTTACTTTACATCTCTGTATAGGGTTGTTATTGCTTCACCAAGGATCCACTAGGTCTTGATTTTAAAAACTTACAAGCAGTTTCGCTGAATTTACCCCAGTCCTCAAATCCTCTACCAAATTAGCCTATACTTCCAGTGATGAGTTTTGTATATCTGTTGTTATGGAGAATTTCTGATTTTTTTCTATGGTATTAAATGCAGTGGCGGGATGAATGGGTATCTATCTCTTTGTAATGGAGATCCTTGCCCACCAGTCTTCCGATCTCCTGTATCCGAAATGGAAGATATTATAAATAATCAAGTCATGTAAGATTTCCTTCACTGATGTAAATCTTTATCATTACTGGAACCATCTATAATTCGTTTCTAACTTCTCTTTTTGTCTGTGCTTTACAGATGTGCTATTTACAGACTTCCTGATGCACATACTCATGTTGCTCGACCTCCGGCAGGTGTTATATTCCCTAAGAAGGTAATTTGATTTTCTATTTGTTCTTGATCCTACACATCTAGCATAAATCTTTATCAAACTCCTGAACTCAGACAAGTGTTCTTTCGTAGATGGTTGAAGTAGAAGATATGAAGCCACCACCTACTTTATGGCATGAAGACAATGGAAGAAAACCGTGGGAAAATGGCAGGTACTACCCCTTATTCCCTTAGATGAATAGATGTTACATATATTGATCAACACATGATGGCCTGTAAACTGAACTGGGAGATGATTTAGATGATGTTTTTTTATGGTGATGTTCCATGTTGATCATCCTTGGATGAACTGAGGCTGTCTTGGAACTCGTAATTATATAGCGGTTAACCCCTGAAATTGCTGCTGGAAATAAAAGTGGTTTTAAGATTGATGGTACAGAGTAATATGTATCCGACACAATGACCTATCCAACCCTAACTGGTCATGGAAGTTACGAATTCATACAAGCTATGCATTACTAGTTTTGATGGTATTGGGTTTTACATACCAATTATAGGCAGTTCATACCATCTATCTGGAGACAATTGCTACCTCTTCGGGGAAGTTCATATCGTCTGATTAGACTTGGTTGCTGGCTTGCTGCCTATCATTGGCAGTTCATATCATCTAATTAGAAATTGTGGCTACCTCTTGGAGGTTATTTATATCATCAAGTAAGAGACAGTTGCTGCCAATTATAGGCAGTTCATACCGTTTTTGTGGATCATCTATGTATGGACCTTCCTTCTAAAACTACTGTTGGTGAGTAGTATGTCATAGCCTGTTGGTGGTATCACAAAAGTCGGGTGTTGAACAAACCAGAAATATCTCGTTACACTTGGGGGATGATTGTTGCCTCTCTGAGGCGATTCATATCATCCAAGAAGGGATGGTTGCTACCTATAGTCGGCAGTTCATACCAGCTATCTAGAGGTGATTGCTACCTTTTTGCGGTGGTTCATATCACCTAATAATAGAGGTTACATTTCAAATCATATAGAGCTGATTACTGCTGAGGTGAGGTAGTTCATATCATCTGAAAGGAAATGGTGGCACCTATTACAGTACATGGGGTAACAAAATTTCTGAGTAGCTGATTTTTTTTTCCATGGTTTGGGGAACATCCCCACTGAAAAACAACCCTGGATCATCTCCCCTATTAGCGCCAATGTGTGATATCGTTGTAAGTACAAGTAGATCCGTCATCTAATAGAATTATTTGCACCTTTGGTCACTTGTTTCTCATCGACGCTATTTGTCATCTCAGGCAAAACAACCACCACGGGAATGGAAGGGGTTCTGGTCGACATTTTGGGGAAGCAGCACATAGATTTGTCAATAACAGTTTACAGTTGAAGATGGACCGTAATGGGGACCAGATGCATGGACAGACATCTTTCTCAAATGGTAGGCAGCACAATAATCATGGAAACTATCCTTCTAGGGGCAACAACTATCAAGCCGGTGGTCGATATAATCATGGTCCGTATGCTTCTGCTCCCAATAGTAATTATCCAAACCGTCCTCAGAATGAAGAAAACTGGCAAACAGCTCACACCAGAGATCATCATCCTGCGCATGATTATCCACCCCCTCCTGGTGCAATTCCAGTTGTTGGTGTCCCCCCTTTGTATCACCCTGGTAACACGGCACAAACATATGGGGCATGTGGACATCATGATAATCAAAGAGGAGGCGCATATGGTGGCTATGGGAACCAGCACTCAAATGCAGGTGCTAATAACCATCAACACAATAACAGAGGGGGCAAGTCAAAGAGGTGGAGGTAGAGGTAGAGGGTATGGAGGTCCTCAGCATTCAGGGAATCGGTATTCAGGTTTAAACAGAGGGGGATCGAGTAGGAGGCCTAACCCACCTAACCCTGGATATGGTCAGTCTTAAAGTTGATGCCTGTGCCATCCTGATCAAATGATCTGTTGTTTGTACTCCCTCCGTTTCAAAAAGATAGGCACGTTTGTTTTTTTTTTCGAAAATTAAGGTTTAAAATGAACTAACCATTAGAACTTTTTTTTTATTTTTTCTTTTTGATTGGTTTAATGTTGACAAGTGTCATGGGTTAATAAGAAAAAAAATAATAAAAATGACTATAATATTGGTTTTATTAAGTTTTTTAATTTTTGGTCAAAGTCAAATGTGCCTATCTTTTTGAAACGGAGGGAGTATATTAGTGTTACTTTTTTAAGAAAGCTGATTTAGGGGCTTCGGAAAAAAACGATGCCCTCACTTTTA
>JAJJMA010109166.1:26867-46490 GCA_023529015.1 Papaver nudicaule | reverse complement strand
AAGTCATGGTGGTTTCATGGTGGTGGTGTCGAGTGAATTGAGGCATAAGAATGGATGGTGAAAAATGGCCTTCTCTTTTATGGTCAACGATAATTTTAGTACTAGTCAAAAAGGTCATGGGCACCATTAGTATTTTTTGGGGTCAGGTCAAGAAAAATTTCTTATTTTTGGGGTAAACAGACAAAAAGCCTTGGGAAAATTCAAAGAACAAATTGATGGATACGTATAACTGAAAAATGATTGTGTCCTGGAGATGGACTCTTTCAATTGTATTAAGTCCTCTCCACAAGAGACCAAAGAGGTCTAGACATTGTTCCACGGTAATGGTCTTATCTCCTATGGACCTCTTCGAAAGATTTCTGCTTTTCATCATTTCAAAGAAAATGAGAAGCTGAATTGAGGAATATAAACCATCTTCTTTTTTCCAACTTACTATGCATCAAAAGCCGTCAGCTACACAACTCCTACGAAATCGCCAGAACTCGAAACAAAATTGTAAGATTTCTTCCAGGATTTTTCCAAGTTGAAGAAAGTGGTGGGACTCACTTTCAGTCACTACCATCCCAATACATCAGTCGCACCAAAAACGTTAGTCAGTCAACTTTAGCAATACTGCAAAAATTGTTCAAAAAGTAATTACGCATCATGAGTGGGCAAAATGCCTGGCACCAGAGGTGGATCGTGCCTGTTAGGGCCGGACCTTGACAATCCTATCATGGGCAAGCTAAATCTTATTATGGGTGGACAATAAAGCTTAAATGGGCTTGAGAGCCCAACTCTTCAAGATTGAGAGGCAGCCCAATTGGGAGGGCCACTACCAACTCTTGCCATAGGCTAGTGCTGTCCGTACTTGCGTGCAGAAAAATCAGAAGTAACAAGTATTTTGGCAATATGATTGAATAACTCATTTCTAAGGCCGGTTCCAATGGAACCTAGTAAATGTGCCCCTTTGCAATCCTAGGTGGACTAGTAAAGTCAAAATGGGACAGTGGATATCGATGGAAATTCCATCGACAGATGGAAAAATCATCGTCAATGGAAATTCCATCGACGTCGATACTATTTCCATCGATGTCGATGGAATTTCCACCGACGATGCTTTTTCCATCTACCAACGGTAATAATTTGAATTTACCATTTTACTATAAAATGCGGTAAACATGAATTCAAAATTCACACCAAAGTTTTCACTCTCTCTTTAGCTTTCTACCCTCTTCTGCTCTCTTCTACTCTCTTTTAAAAATGGGAGAAACATCCAAATTTGTTAATTGGTCCAGAGTTGTGGCAGAAGCTGCCGAACAAAGATACTGCGAGGGATACAAAAAAAATAGAGGAATCCAAAAAACAGAGGAGAATTGAAGTTTTGGAAATTAACGAGGTCAAGGTTCCAGCTAGAAAGCAAAGAAAGGTTCAAGCAAAAGGCAAGGAAAATCTCAAACCTCAAAATATGAAAGTGCAACCGAAAGGTAACTTGAGAATTATGAAAACTGGAAAAAATCCAGGACAAACATACAAAGAACGTATCGAATGGAAGTTGCTTCAGTTGAAAAAATTCAATAAGGGTTCAAAGATAGTGAGAGAGCAACAAACTGAAGTTCCTGAAGAAGATAAACCAGTGTTTGAAGATGGGCAGAGATTTTTCGCCAAGTCTATTTTTATGTATTAGATTCCTATGGAACCTAGAAAACAAGCCCCTTTATTTAGTTAGTGAAAATATATTATGTAAAATATCTAAGAAATATGATGCTGTAAAAATTCTAAGAAATGCGATGAATGTTGGAGTACTTTCTATATAAACATAATTTTTTTTTAAAAACAATCAAATCAATCAATATGGGTTCGCAGTTTATGGAATCCGATGATGATCTTGCTCTTATCAATGATTTCGTCTCCGCTCCCGTACCAGGCGCACAAGAGTTTAGGCATGCAAGTTTTGGCCGGCATACGAGTTTTAGCACAAGAGTCAGAATTGCAAGGATCCTGAATGATTGTCGTATACTTGGAAATTATGTGCGTCAAGTTGCCGAAGAACAATGGGGATGGGAGGAAGAACAAGTCGAAGCTTTGGCATCTGCCCTCTATGCTGAAGAGTAACCAAGGGTGTTTGCATTATGGCGTTGCTACCGCGTGTTAAGACAAAGTCTACCTGGATTTTTCTAGAACAAACATCACAACCAAATCACAACCAAATCGATTTTAATTGTGCGATAGTAATGTAATTGGGTTATTTCAAATAAACGATGTACTCGTCTATTCTATCCATGTAACTGTTGAAAATCCTTGCACTGAAGTCGTTGAATGCGCCCATGAACAAATCCTCATGCACATGCAAAAACATAATAAGTAATGGTACGGGAGAAAACACATGCAATCCTTGTTGTTTTACACATGCAATCCTTGTTGTTTTCTCCCCTACCTTTACCTTACTATGTTTTGGCATCAATGCGATTCCCAAAAAACAATCCTTGCACTGAAGTCGTTAAACCGGCCGAACAAATCCTGCACAAGCAAAATCATCACATGACAATGGTAGACGATAAAATTTGCAATGCTTGCTGTTTTATCGTATACCATTGTCACGTTGATGGTTTTACATCGGTGCAATGCATAATAAAACAAGCCTTATTATGTTTTGGCCTAACACAGTCATTTATCTTGGTAGAGGTCAGCCGCCCGTAGTAGCGGTAGTGCGACCTTTACCAAAGATAAAGGACTGCGTTAGGCCAGAACATAAGGCACTATGTTTGACGAACTCTTCTCATCAACCCACATAACGATTAACAAAAAAAGTTTCCAGGACACGGTAATGTCGTTCGTACTTGAATTTCTTTCCTTTAGATCGTTGTCATTCCTTCAAAGTCCTGGCGTGATTTTCATCATCGGTATCTCCCGGAAAATGATGTGCTTTGATCCATCTCCCCAAGTGCATAAATTCATGGACTCTTAGGTGTATTTTTCTCCAACGCGACCACAACGTAGACAGATCATGCACGACTTTGGAAGTACGTCTATCTAATTTGAATTCTGCAGTGACAGTAGTCCACAACTCTGGTTCATTTACTTTAACCCGATTACGTTTCATATCGTCCTTGGACAGATAGAAAATCATATAGTTTGTACAAAGACATAAATCTTCATTCCACGTAAACTTAGGACGAGGTTTAGGTGCATCTGGTAATGAATCTAGAGGATTTGCTGGTTTTTTCGGTGCAGTTGTTTTTTTTGGTGACGAAGAAGAAGAAGAAGAAATTGTGGAAGATTTGCATCGCTTTGGGTTACCATAGTGTCTAGGAGGAGTGGTATACCATCTCTTAAATGGAGGAGGAGTGAATAAAGGAGGAGGTTTCGATGAAGGTTCAGTGTAGTAGTAGTTATGGACTAATTTTGCCGTTCTGCTTCGAAATTTAGGTGATGCCGGAGGAGTACCGAGTAAAATAAAGTTTGGAGGAAAAGATGGTGGAGTTGAATAGGATGTTAGAGTGGCTTGGGAAGATGATGGATTTGACATTACGAAAAAAATTGATTTATCAGATGAAATCGAGAGCAAACTAGAGAAATATCGAACTAAATTGTGAGTGAATGAAGTGAAGACCAAGTTTGAGTTTATATAGGATTGGGGCGTGAAATATAGGCCGTTGGATGACCCTAATCATATCGATGGAAATTCCATCGTCGATAGAAATTCTATCGACCTCGACACTTTTTGTATCTGTCGATGGAATTTCCATCGACGATACTAATTCCATCTGACGTTGCAAAGTTGCAACGTCAAAACAGGTGTTTGCTAGGTCCATAGTCGGCGAAAACACCCTTAATTTGGGTTTTTGGTGTCCCATAGAAAGGGGCCTAAGTTTTGTTCATAATGTTGAAAGTTGGATCCAAAATTTATCCCTATTTTGTTACATAAAGTGTACATAATTTTGATAAATGAGTGTTCTACCTCGGTCCACCGACTTTATACGTTGTACTGATATAGATTTCGCGGAAAACCAACTACAGTAGAAACTCTTTAAATTAATACTCGTTAAACTAATAATCTCTCTAAAATAATAGATTTTGGTGATCCCAACTAGGCTTGGACAAGTTAAAATTTAACTCGTTAAATTAATAATCTTTCTAAATTAATAAATTTCTCCGGTCCCAAGGCTATTAATTTAAAGAGTTTCGACTGTATATTGGAAATTGAAAATCCATCATTTCTAAATTTGTTTGAAATTACACATTTTATTTTAGTATCAAGGAATTTATTTTTTAAACTTCCCCATAAATTGCATTGGATTCCTTTGTTTGAATTTTAGAATGCATTTATTTTCCTTTCCTTTGCACCATTCAAGAGGACCACAAGCTTTAACTCATGCCTTGCCCTGCCGTGTCTTTCCTTCTATATTCTTCTTGTTATAGCCTTTATGGATCCACCAGATTTCTCAGCACATTCACAATTCACACAATCCCAAAGCCACCAAAGAAAATGATATTTAGTAAGGTAATCATAGAAGTGTTGCGCTAAAAATCGCGGAAGCGTTTAACCAACAGCTACAAAGATAATCTTAATACGCCAAGAACACAAACGCACACATAAACAAGAAGACAAGAATTTAACGAGGTTTAATCCTCGGGAAGGAATAAGTGATTTTATATATTATCGTACAGAGAGAATATATAAACCCAAGAGAGAAGAAGAGCTTCTGGTATATCTCATAGGTTCTCCCATGGACTTTATTTATATAGGTTACATACTTACCTTGCAAGTAAAGGGTTTCCTAATACTTGTCTATAAAGAATATTCTAGACATACCTAGAATTTCCTAGTTTAGGCATAAGTAAACAATTATGGAATATCCTAGAATAATCTAGAATTCCACCGACTCACCAAGTTGAGTTTCAATAAGACTCCTAACTTGTGACCGACCTATATCCTACAATTCTCCACCTCGGATCATGCATTTATGCATGAGACGATCAATAGCTAAAAACACCTCCGTCTTCCAACATCGATTGCATCACATGGCTGACCATTGACTGCCTACGTATCCTTTTGTAAGGAATCAAACCGACCGTAGTTCACTTATGAGGCCTTGTTAAAAGGCCTCCACCAGGCTCCTAAGAACCTTTACCTCAAAAGGGTGTCACCAAACAGGAAGAACATGGACCAAGTTCGAGCAGTGTCGAAACTTGACTCCTGATACAACTTTAGTCAACATATCAGCTGGGTTGTCCTTGGTATCGATCTTCACAAGTATAATGTCTTCTTCTTAAAGAATGTCTCCTATAAAGTGAAACCGAACATCTATATGTTTGATCCTTGCATTCAGCACTTGGTTCTTAGTCCAAAATATGGCGCTAATACTATCACAATGCACATGAAGTTGTTCCTGCCATACTCCCAAGCCATCAAGCAATCCTTGTAACCATATAGCTTCCCTAAATGCCTCTGTCACTGCCATATACTTTGTCTCCGTAGTTGAGAGAGCCACAGTAGACTGCAATATTGATCTTCAACTTATTGGTGCTCCTGACAAAGTAAACACATACCTTGTAGTCGAACGTCTCTTGTTCATATCACAAGCAAAGTCAGAATCCACATAACCAACACACAACTGATTGTTACCATCTTCCTTCACAAACTACAAGCCAACATCAATTGTACCGTAAAGATACCTCAAAATCCATTTCACAGCTAGCCAATGTCCTTTCCCAGGATTATGCATATAACGGCTGATCATACTTACCGCATGTGAAATGTCAGGTCTCGTACACACCATTGCTACATCAAGCTACCTACAACATTAGCATATGGTACTTGGTCCATATACTCACGCTCTTCTTTGGTACTAGGAGACATTTGAGCACTCAACTTAAAATGAGCAGCAAGGGGAGTACTTACAGGTTTAGTTCCTTCACAGACACCAAATTTCTGTAACACTTTCTTCAAATATGCCCTCTGAGACAAACAAACTCTACCCTTCTCTCTGTCACGTTGAATCTCCATTCCAAGAATCTTCTTAGCTTCTCCCAAATGTTTCATCTCAAACTCAGACGACAATTTTCGTTTCAAATTATCAATCTCTTTTTTGTTATTCGATATTATCAACATGTCATCGACATACAAGATCAAATATATGAAAGATCCATCTTGTAGCTTCTTGAAGTACACACAATGGTCATAGTGACTTCTTGAGTATGTTTGGCCAATCATGAAATGGTCAAATCGTTTGTACCATTGTCGAGGAGACTGCTTCAGCCCGTACAACGACTTCTTCAGTTTACATACCCAATCTTCTTTTCCACCAACCTCAAATCATCTCGGCTGAGACATATAAATCTCCTCTTCTAGATCACCATGTAAGAACGCCGTCTTCACATCTAGCTGAACTAGGTCTAAATCATATTGTGCTACCAAGGCCAACAGAATACGAATTGACGAGTGTTTCACAACTGGAGAGAACACCTCGTTGTAATCAATTCCTTCTCTTTGGGCATAACCTTTTGCAACTAACCTTGCCTTGTAGCGTACTTGATTCTCCAGGGATCCTTCTTTCTTTGCATACACCCACTTGCACCCAATGGCCTTCTTACCGTTCGGAAGTTTCATAAGAATCCATGTGCCATTCTTGTCAAGAGACTCCATCTCCTCTTTCATTCCACCTTGCCATTCTTCACGCTCTACACTTTGTATAGCTTCAGCATAAGTGGTTGGAGTACCATCTTCAACAACTGGTAATGCATAAGTTACAAAATCATCTAACCATCCAGGTTTTCTAGTTCTTCTTTTTGGTTTGCTGGGTGTTACAGTCTTCGGAACTGTAACTTCTGCATCATCTACTGCTTCTTGTTCCTCTTCACTAACAGCGTCACTATCATTTGGAACATCAGTAGTTACTTCCCTTGTTGACTCCTCGTCTTCAGAAGTAGACTCAATAGATACAGACTTAGCTGAACTTGGTGGAACTGCATCAAACTCCACCTGCTGCAAAGGCTTACTAGTACTGGTACTTCTGTCCTGCACCTACTGAGAACCCCAAGACTTTACCATAGACATCTCATCGAATGTAACATTTGTACTCATGATCATCTTCTTCTCAACTGGATTCCAAATTTTGTATCCCTTTGCTCTACTTTTTCAGACCCATAAAGATCCCTTTAACAACACGACTATCAAGCTTGTTTTCACTAACATGATACCATGCAGGGCAATCAAAGATATGAATGAGTCATAATCATAAAGCTGTCTTACAAGACCACTTCTCCATAGGAGTTTTACCTTCTAATGCAGCTGATGGCAACCTATTAATGAGGAAGCATGCATATGTAATTGCCTCAGCCCAGAACATTTTACCTAATCCAGCATTAGATAACATACATCGTACCTTCTCCAGTAGCGTACGATTCATGCATTCTGCAACCCCATTTTGTTGCGGTGTCTTCCTAACTGTGAAGTTCCTCTTTATCCCCTCATCCTGACATACTTTCAACAATGGATCACTTTTGTACTCACCACCATTATCCGAACGTAGTACCTTGATCTTTCTGCCAGTTTGGGTCTCAGTTGCATTCTTCTACTTCACAAAGACTTCTAGGACATCACTCTTATGCCTCATGGTGTACACCCATACGCGCCTAGAATAGTCATCAATGAACGACACAAACCAATGCTTCCTCCCAACGATGCATTCTTGGAGGGACCCCAGAGATCTGTATGAACGTAGTCAAGAACTCCACCAGTCCTGTGAATTGATGTGCCAAAGCTTGTTCTTGTTTTCTTGCCCTTAATACAATGTTCACAAAAGTCTAACTTGCAGGCTATAGCAGCCTTTAATAGATTCTGCTGAATCAATGCATGTAACGACTTCTCACCAGGATGTGCAAGTCGCATATGCCATAACTTCGTGGTCTCTTTTGTTGCACTCTCAATGTGCTCAGAAACTGACACATCTCTAGTTATTGCACGACTCATCAAGTAGTACAAATTGTGACGTCGTGTGCCCTTCATAATTACCAAAGATCCAGAGATTACCTTTAGAATATTGTTCTCTGCTACTAGCTTGTGGCCTTTTGCTTCTAAAGTTCCGAGTGAAATCAGATTTTTCTTCACATCAGGTACACACCTGACTTCCTTCAACTCTCTAACCATACCATCATGCATCCTGATTCGATCATTCCCTATCCCAACTACCCTACATGTATTGTTATTTCCCATACGTACTTCTCCATCAAACTTCTATAAGCTCGAGAACCAGTCACGATGTGGGAAAATATGATATGTAGCTCCAGAATCAAGTACCCATGTCCCTTCAGTAACGACACAAGCTGATGGTGTCACAGTTAGTGAGAAATCAGAACCATCATCTGATTCTTCACTTGCCTTCGCAATGTTCACCTCGGTTTTCTGTTATCTCTTTCATGCTCCTTGCGCTTGGTACAATCCTTTGGCAAATGACCCATGTATGACACCATGCACACTCATCCTTATGTAGTCACGTTCTAGACATAGAACGTCCTGTTCTCTTACCACGATAACCAGACTTCTTCTTATTGTCTGTAGAACGACCTCTTGCATAAAGCCCGCCATTGTCTGCTTCATATGCAATATTTTCTCTATTCATCTTCCTAAATTCTTCACTACTAAGTGCTGTAGTGACGTCTTCATATGTCAACTTCGCCTTGTCGTGCATTAAAACATTAATCACGGGTTCATACTTATCAGGAAGAGAATTCACCAGACACAAAGCTTGTTCCTCATCATTTATGACTTCATAATAATTAACCAGATCAGTAAGCAGTTTATTAAACGAATCTAGATGCTCCGTCAGTGTTGCACCCTTCTTCATATTGTAACGATACAAACTTCTCTTAAGATGTATCATATTATCCAGTTCTTCACCAAGTATTCTGTTTCTAGCTTTTCCCAGAGATCCTTAGCTGAAGTCTCGTGCTGATAATTAACTCTTACTGCCGTCGCCAAACAACCTCTTATCGAACAAAGACATAATTTATTGAGCTTGTTCCACTGTTTGTCAGTCATCTCCTTTGGCCGACCTTCTTGAGCCTCGTCTAGGTCAAGTTCAACAAGTGCATCCATTACATCCGTTCGCCATATATAAACCAAAGTTATTGGTTACCGTAAACTCATCAACCTTGAGTTGTGCTCTATGAGTATGTAGTATTTCTTCCTTAGTTTCATTATCCTTTGTAGTCTCCGACTCAGGCCTCTTCGTGGTTTCATCCTCTGAATCACCCATGACTCACAAAAGCGATTAATAATAACTCAAACTTTCAGAAAATAACTTCACTGCAATACTTAGAATTACCCCTAGCTCCAAAATCTGACACCCGAGCTCTGATACCAATTGTTGCGCTAAAAACCGCGGAAGCGTGTAACCAACAACTACAAAGATAATCTTAATACGCCAAGAACACAAACGCACACACAAACAAGAAGACAAGAATTTAACGAGGTTTAATCCTCGGGAAGGAATACGTGATTTTATATATTATCGTACAAAGAGAATATATAAAACCCAAGAGAGAAGAAGAGTTTCTGGTATATCTCATAGGTTCTCCCATGGGCTCTATTTATATAGGTTACATACTTACCCTGCAAGTAAAGGGTTTCCAAATACTTGTCTACAAAGAACATTCTAGACATACCTAGAATTTCCTAGTTTAGGCATACGTAAACAATTATGGAATGTCCTTGAATAATCTAGAATTCCACCGACTCACCAAGTTGAGTTTCTTGTGACTGACCTAAATCCTACAAGAAGGCGATTCCAAGAAAGTGCTGCAAGCTCTACAAGGTGAATCGGCTGAAGTTCCTTGGAGATTATATCGGTTTTTGAACGAGATAAAGAAGATGGTAAATCGTATTGATCATGTTGAATTCTCTTTTATTCCACCAGAGGCAAATGAAGTTTCTCATCAACTCGCTAATTATGCCTTACGACACAATATTCACCAATGGTGGATATCTTCCCCACCCTCCTTCATTTCTTCCTATCTTTCTGCGGAAGAAGTTCATGTTTTAGTGTCTTAGTTGTTTTATTTTCTGGGGCTGTTGTTCGGCAGCCAACAATAAAAAAAATAAAATCAAAGAACAAATTGATGGATACGTACAACAGAAAAATGATTGTGGTTTGGAGATGGACTATTTCAAGTTTCAACAGTATAAGTCCTTCCTTTCTACAGGAGACTAAGAAAGAGGTGTAGTCTCTGTTCCATGGTGTTAATCGGTCATTTAATTTCTTGTGAGTGAAAATTTACAAGAGTTGACAGCTATACACAGATACCCCCTAACACCTAAAGAGTGCCTATTAGCAGTAGACTAGTAATTACAATGGATTCTACTATCTACAAAGACTAGTGAACTGGGCCATGACAACTAGTACGGCCCTAAGACACCAAAAATAAAAACAGGCGCACAGGCCCAGCAAATTACCCAAAGGCCCAAATCATAAAAAACAGACTCCTAAACTCGACTACTGACTCGCAGGATAGCTGAGTTGAAGACCGATTCGTCACACGTGTCTAACCCGAGTGTACGTTTCTTGAGGATTTTCCACCCCAACTAGTATATTAGGGCAACCCACGTACTCCTCCATCACTCCACCTGCAAGCTGGGCACCCCTTTTTGCAAGTGTGTCTGCCGAAAAGTTCATCTCTCTGATGTTGTGTTCATACACAACAGAGTCATAGTGCTTCACCTCCTGCAACCATCTTGATCTCAGGCACCAAGGAACTGCTCCTGATTGAAAAGCCTTCATCACTGCTTCGGAATCAGACCTTACTCTGATATTTCTCACCTGCCATTTCCATGCCCAATGCAAGCCAAAAACAACTGCCATAGCTTCAGCAAGGTAGTTTGTCTTCTCACCTAAACCCATCGACACTGCACCCAACACCTCACAACTGTTACTACGAGCAATAACACCCAAACCATCATCACCAGGGTTGTCCACAGCAGCCCCATCAGTACATATTAGAAGTTCGTCATCAGCTGGAGGAGACCAAGTATATTGCAGGACTGTAGTGATTTTGGTCTCTCTCCTTTCAATCCTGAAGTAGTCCAGAATGTGTACATCCTCACCTGCACGGACAATGAGCTTCAATCTTTTTGCATTCTCATGAACTGCTCGATACACCTTGTTCTTCAGTTTATATTCCTTCACTTGCTTGTTTTCATACCAAACATCGTTTCTTAGTCTCCATAGTTCACTCTTGGCTGACATATTAGCAATAAGCCATAGCCTTCTAATTAGTGGAGCCTTCACCTTAGCATTGTCATAGGACTCACATAAATTATAACATGGTTTAACCCTGAACACCCTTTCTATCCAAAACCACAGATATTTGGCAACTCTACAGTCCCAAAGAATATGTTTTAGAGAGTCAGTACCTGAAAAACACATCCTGCAAGTGTCATCCTCATTAACCCCAAACCTTGAGTTTGCTGCACTCTTTGTAGCACAACACTGAGGCCTAGAGAGTTTCCAGTTCTGAGCAGCTAGAGCTGGATGAACTCCTTTGTAGTCTCTGTTCCATGGGAATGGTCCTATCTCCTATGAACCTCTTCGAAAAAGATTTATTCCTTTCATCATCATTTCAAAGAAAATGGGAAGCAGAAGTGGGGAATATAAACCATCTTCTTTTTTCCCTTACTTTCCATCGAAAACCGACCTACAAAAATCATTCACATCACCAATGGACGAATGCCTGACACTAGAGGTGCACCGTGCCTGCTAGGGCCGGAGCTTGATATCCTATCATGGGCAAGCAAAGTCTTGTTATTGGTGGAAAACTAGGCATAAATGGGCTTCAAATCCCAATTTGTTCAGATTGAAGCGTTGTTTTTGGGGCTTTAAATTTTTCCTTGGAGCAAAGTCTTGTTATTGGTGGACAACTAGGCATAAATGGGCTTCAAAGCCCAATTTTTTCAGATTGAAGCGTTGTTTTTGGGGCTTTAAATTTTTCCTTGGAGCTTCAGTCCAAAACAAAATAGGGTTACCCACACAAAAATAGAAAACCCCATATTCAATTTTTATTATTTTGTCTTTCCTTTATTTAGTGTTTAAATTTAAACTAATCAAGTTATGTATCCACCACCACCACCGCTGCCGCCTCCACCACCACCACTCATTTAGCGTTTAACTTTGAATTAATCAAAAAAGTGTAAGTTTTTCTCCATGTTTTCACCGCCACCACCACTATTGCCAACACCATCTCCACCACCACCTCCGCTACCACCACCACCGGTAACGTTGTAAATCCCTTAGTAATATGTTATAACATATATATTACTGTATCTATGCGGATGAGGTACTCATTATGAACAAAACTCGTCCTTTATATCATGTTTTTATTACATATTTAGGTTAGAATCGAAGAATTGGATTTATTTTTTGCGTTTACAGAAGAATTTACGCCTTGGTTACCAAGGAGTAATTTTTTTAAGCCTCAATTGGCTATGAAAACCAAGGCATAAGTTTTGGTTTACAAAAAAATTGGTTACAGAAGAAATTTACGCCCCAGTTTTACAAATTTACGCCTCAGTTGGTCTAGTTACGGCTTGGTTTTCTGTGAGCAAAATGAAAGAAAATTTACTCCTTGGTAACCAAAGAGTAATTTTTTCAGAAATTTTTTACGCCTTGGTTACCAAGGAGTAAATTTATCTGAATATTTTTACGCCTTGATTACCAAGGAGTAAATTTTTTTAAGCCTCAATTGGCTATGAAAACCAAGGCGTAAATTTTCCTGTAACCGCAAATAACTAACCTAATTCGATGATTCTAACCTAAATAAGCAATGAAAACATGATTCAAAGGATGGGTTTTGTTCAAAATCAGTATTTGTTCTGCATACTTGGGTCTTCTTAAGGATTAGAGGGTAAATTTGGAGGTGGCGACGGCATCGTTGTTGGTGGTGGCAATGACGGACTTAGAGAACAAGAAGGGAAGATAGAAAGAAAAAATGATTTAGTGGTGGTGGTGGACTTATAGAAGAAGAAGGGAAGAAGAAGAAGAAGAAGAGATATAAAATAACATAATCATATAATGTATGCACCCTTTATCCCACCCTTTAGATATTTTAATCCACTTGAAGCCCCAAGGGAAAATTTGAAGCCCCAAAAACAACACTTTCAGATTGGGAGTCATTCCAACTGGGTGAGCAACTACGCAACCCTTACCATGGACAGGCTGTCATTGCTTGCGTGTCCGAAAATACGGGAGTAATAAGTATTTAAGTTACATGATATAATAACTCATTTCTAAGTTGTGTTGCATCCAGAATGTCTTGCACTTCGAGAAGCAGTAATTTGGGCTGAAGAATTGGGGTATCTGAAAGTTATCTTTGAAGCCCATCAATAGAAGGGAATCACTTGTCTGTCGGTCAAATCAAGGCTTAAATGAGGATGTCGAAATAAGATTTTCTATTTCAAATTTTAGGTTTTGCAAATCTATTACTCCCTCCGTTCCAATTTACTTGAGGGTTTTGGTTTTGATACACTTGCTTTACACTTGCTAAAATTGGTATTTTTTCACAATTTTTTTAACAACACCCAAGCATTGTATCTTCTACGTTACATTTCCAAACTCAAATGCATTGATTTTATTAAAAAAATTGTGAAAAAATACCAATTATAGCAAGTGTAAAGCAAGTGTATCAAAACCAAAACCCTCAAGTAAATTGGAACGGAGGGAGTAATAGACTAGGTAATAATCTTGCACATAAACTAGCTAAAAAAAGCAAGAGAAGAACAAACTGGTTTTGAATTCTACAATCTTTTTCCACCGGCTATTGTTAATGATAGTCGTCATGTAATTGCCTAAATTTTTCAATGAAATTTATTCGTAGTATCTATAAAGAAAAGAAAAAAAGAAGAAGCTGTGTTCATAATGTTCAAACACTCAAAATCCATGATTTTGATTAAAATTCGCTACACAAAGTGTACATGATTTTTATTAAAATTTGAAATTGAAAATCCATCCTCTTAGCACATATCAAGGAATCAGTACTTTAAACTTCCTCATAAATTGCATTGGATTCCTTTGTTTGAACTTAAGAATGCATTTATTTATTTTCCTCTCCTCCCCATTCAAGAGGACCAGTCTTTAACTCATGCCCTGCCGTATCAAGCCTTCTATTCTTCTTGGTATAGCCTTTATGGATCCACCAGCTTTCTCAGCACATTCACAGAAAATGATATTTGACACGTTTAAATAGAGGTAGACAGTCTTGTAAAATGCCAAGTTAGTTAAGGGGTGTGGAGGTACGTTTCTAGAAAAAAAATGATGGATTTCACGCGAAAACCAACATATTGCTGAACAAAAAGTCTTGTAAATTGTAATGGAATAAATTGATTGTTAACAGCGATGTACTAGGATTGTCTTCAAAAGCAGTTCAGATAGTAAGGTTAATCCACCAAACCAAGTTGAGCCCGGTAATATTGCGTCATTGGAGTTGCTTTCTCCAATCAACATCATCATTTTTTTAACTATGCTATTGTTACAACATGGCGCAAATGGGCATTATTCAAAATTCCAAAGAGATATTTTCCTTGATTCACTGCTTTTACATTGGATCCAACTTTAGTGGATCCAACTTTAGCGGATCCAAATACTTCTACGGACACGGTCCAATGCTATGTAATAATTCAACTCAAGAATCTTGTTCAAGTGGCATATTATAAGGTGGAACCAATTTCTATCCACTCAAAGTCTTCCATTGCCAAACCATATACTCAAATCAAAAGAATAATGCATGCAGAATGGCTGTTAAAGAGCCGAAAATGAAGATCGGAGAAGGCTATAGGAAAATACCAACAGAGACAACTGTCCCTATTTGTCCTATTTTCTGCTTTGTTTCTCAGGCACATCTTAAACAGTGCAAGGCTGAAAAATAGAACTGACAATGTGCAAAGGATAAAAGTATGACTCCAAGAAGAAAATAATCAAACACCATTTGACATTGATCCAACCAACCTAATTCTCAATGAAATAATTTTTTCTTCACTCTTGTTAGTTATGCAAAAACCAAAGCTAGAATCAACCGAATACTTGTCTCACTCACTTGTTATTTTCTTAGTAGAGTTTTGCCACAAAAAATGTTTAATGATTATGATTGAAATTTGAAACTACATCTACCTCTAATTTTTTCTTCAAACCTAACTAAAAAATTCCTTTCGAAGTGTCAATATTTTGAGACTTGTCTATACATTGCATAAGATTCATTTGTTTGGATCTTATTATTATTATCATCAAGACTTGTTCCTCTTCACTGTTCAAAAGGACCACAAAAACAAAGGACTACGAGAAGTTTAGATTATGCGTTGATACCAAAATTTGTAAGCTTCTTTTTTTTTTGAAGCAAAGGACTGCATATATTAACTAAGAAACATTACATGAGTGATTACAAGGCATGATATGATGTTTCCCACAAAACACACTAGACAACATCAAATCAGCATCCAAAGAGATTGTAATGCTCCGAGTTACCATCGGCGTCAAAAGTACGGTCATTAATAAATTAGATCTAAACCATGAAGACGAGAGCCGGATGACCACAAAACCAGAACACGTAGGTGTTGCCGTGCACACGCAGTTGACAGCAACTGGCCATTTACAAAAATGGCCGGACGTAATGTATCCTTTAAGGTAAAAAGGAATTACCCCATCATAATGAAACCAAACATCCTCCTCATCCTGCCATATCTTCATAATGTTGATACTAATCCATGTTAGACCTTCACTCTTCACAAGTTGACATAGGACACAGCTACTGGTGCAGAGAAAACTAGATAACCTAAAAGCATGCATAGTAATCTTACTAATATAATTAGCTAACCTAAATGCGAGTAGGAAATTGAAACTAATATAACTAGCACTAAGAAGTAACATCCCAAATCCTCTCCCGAAATTCTTCCAAACCAACAAAACCATCCAGATAACCTTGTAAGTCTTCAAAACCAGCTTCCCCGTGGTAAACCAATAAGTTAAAATATGAAAAACTACCGGCATGATACCGAGGCAAGGAATCTGATGCAGTGAAGTAATCCCAAAGTCAAGGTAAAGGACTCTGGATAAGGAAGCTTGAGAATCAACCATCAACTCCAAATCAGCTGTTTGAGCATTAATCATCCGAAATCCATTCAGACTGTCGCAAAATAGAAGGGACAAATGGCACCAAAGGTGGATGGCGAAAGAGACACGTGGAGAAGCGGAGCCGAGAAACAAAGACGGATACCAAATTTGTTGAAGCAAAATCCCATCAGAATGAAGAACGAACCACCGACTAAGGGGAAGTCCAAATTCAACCATTGTAGAAATCTCGGCATCCAGATCACCATAAAGGCCGTCAGTAACACAGAATGGGTGTAGGGTTTTGATTAGAGTTACTGGAAACAAATTCAGGTAGAAAAAAAGCATGAATTTCAATTGGAAGCCTGAATTAATGTTACGGCAAAAAGTGCGCCAGGAATTAAGAACCATTTGTAAAGTCAGCTGAACAAGCAAAGAAAAGCCGGAACTTGTGAAAGAGATGAAATTGGTGTAAAACAAACCCCTGTGAAAACCCATCACTGATGTAACGAGTCCTGGATCCGGAGGATGTCTGTTTCGAACAGGAGGATGTCTGTTGCAATCATGAGGATAGTTGTTCCGACCACGATGATGTATGTTGCAGTCACGATGATGTGTGTTCCCAACACGAAGAGAGAAGCAATCCAATTCTGAGCAGAGGACTCTAAATAGAGAAGTAAAAATATGATCCATCGACTCGTGCCAAATGCGAACTCTAATAAGGATGGGAAGTGGTGGTTGAGGGAACGCAACAAACAGTACAAGACTAAGGTTCTGAAGAAAAAATAGAGGGTATCTCACTCTACAAATGATGTGTTTCTCAGTATCCGAACCAGAATTGTTTATGTTGTTGCAAACTGCACCATAACCTACTAATAATGAAATCCGAAGAAACAAACAGCTGATGTGTTGTATGAAGTACGACCTAATCTCCCAACCAAGAGAAGAAATCCCAGACCAACAGTCAACAAAATAATCTCCAAATGTAACCATCACCCGCAAATGCAATCCTAAATGATTAGTCCTGAAAGCTTCTGGGTAAGACATAAATAAGTACCAACGGGCCCCTACTATTCGAGGGAAAGGCCTACCCTTCTTAATTTCTACAAATGTAGTCTTCAGAAGCAAATTCCCAAGGACCACTGGGATATAGATTCTGAATTGCATCCCCACAACCCCCATAATGAAAATAGAAGTTGGCAAACCTTGTGTCACCATCGAAAAACCAGCAACTTTAACGGCAGTTCCATCAGCAACGTTAACGGCGTCAGCAGCAGTAGTAACGGTGACGGTGACGGTGACGGTGACGGTGACGGTGACGGTGACGGAGACGGAGACGGTGACGGTGACGGCGACGGCGACGGCGACGGCGACGGCGACGGCAAAACACCACCGGGAACGAAGAAGACGCCGGAAACAGTGGAGAAAGAAAATCTTGACAGTTCCAAATTGAGCAGAAGCACAAAAATACTGATTGGGAGAAAAAACAGGCACATCAGGAAGTAAAAACCATCGTTGAGGGGTTGAAACCGACCTCAAACGAAAATCCGGCGAGTTCCATCGGAGGCCGAAACAAAAACCAGAAAGATCGAAACAAAAAACAATACTACCAAAAAAAACAGCAACAAAACAGACAGGGAAGGAAGATTTACCCAGATCTGCTCCCGAAGGAGCCGATCTGGGCAGTGAAGCAGGCGTCGGCGTTGGGTTTTTTTTTGGTTTTTCTTGACGGAAAAATCGCCTGTTAAAGGAGAGAGATACGATTTTGGGCTTATCTTAACACAGCTTCTTGTTGGTATGGGTCTTTATTCTGCGATCTATTTTTCTTTCGAAAATTTTGAATAAACAACGATAAGATATTGGGAGATTTAGACTTTGGGTCTCTACTTTTTGTATGGCTTTGCGTTTGGGTCTCCAAAAAATTTTAATTAGAGTTTGGGTCTCAAGACTCGAGTTGACCGTCTTGACCGTTACATAATTAATTTTTATTTTTAATCAATTTATATATACTTAACGCCGTTGGCTGCCGTTTATATCACAACCGACCAAATTCACCAGCAGCTGAGTTCAAACATTTCCACCGATTCCCACCACCACTAAGGTTGTACTTTTGTACTCAATTCCATCATTGTTTCACGACTAACCATTAAAAACTATTGAATCCTCTTCCATGAATGATTCTAAATCCAATTCATGAAATCTAGGCAACAATTTATTCATAAAAATTGAAGTCTCCTTCTAATCAACAAAAATCGATCTAAATTATGAGGGTTAAAATCTAAAGTGTAGACAAAAAATCAAAAACGTTCATACTCAGTTGATTCCAATCGATTCCTCTGTTCTCACCTTCATTATATATTGATCCCATCACACCATCAAAATATTGAAAATACTGAAACTGATCGAATTTCTTATTAATATCAAAAACTACAATAAACCCTTACTAAATATAAGCCTGCGGATACCAATTTCACCTTGAAATTTCTAACTAATATGATACCTTCTCAAGAATTCCAACAACTCAAACACAACTTTAAAGGCAACCCAAAGAAAAAGGAGAAGACGACCACTTTCTTCCACTCAACGTTTGTTTGCTTTAACCATTATCTGATTCCTCTATCTGGTGCTAGTTTATAAAATTACGTTTTTGAACGCCCTCATTTTTCTGAATCTTTTGTATCATTTTTCTGAAAACTCCTACGTCGGCGCAACCTAAAACCCAAAGTAAATACACCCGATCTGTTTGTTTCCTGGTTGAGTATAAAAGTGTATATTTCATCTCAACCGTTCTTTTAATCTACCATCGTACACGTATCTAACAGAAAGGGAATGGCAAGGTTAGTAAATACCTCAAACTCTGATATGATATTGGTCATTTACATGTTTAACTACTTTCTATAACGGTCAAGACGGTCAACTCGGGTCCTGAGACCCAAACTCTAATTAAAATTTTTTGGAGACCCAAACGCAAAGCCATACAAAAAGTAGAGACCCAAAGTCTAAATCTCCCTAAGATATTTTCGAATCAATATTATCAGATTCTAATTTGTTGTTATTTCATTTCCATTTGGTCTAATGACATTTAAAAATATATATATAAACTGTAAGTTTTCTTTTTCGGTGCTGCTATTTGACACTCAATTCATCACTCTGTCTAGCACTCACACCATCCAGACCCTTCATCAGGGATGTGTGGAACCCGTTCTTGTGTGATATGGGTCCTGACTGAATGAGATGTACCACTACTTTAGCGACATGTGTCTCTGAGTGCTAAAGAGAGTGCTAAAAAAGAGTGTTGAATAGCATTTTCGTTTCTTTTTAAGATTTAATGTTTCTGAGATTTTTGAATCGGTATGGTTATACTGGTCCTTTTCACAATATTCAAATCTAAAAAAACAAAGGACCATGAGAAGTTTAAACGATGCACTGATACCCAATCTTGTAATCTTTTTATTTTTTTTTTCGAAGAGGAAAGGATATATTGAAAAAAAAAGAGGGGTATTTACAGAGTTATCTACAAATCTATTTACATGAAAAGATTGGCCTTTAGCCC
>JAJJMA010109166.1:0-11867 GCA_023529015.1 Papaver nudicaule | reverse complement strand
GTCAACATACTTGCATGTATGCCAAGCGTTTTATTTGAAATAAATCCCAATAAATCTTAATAAAGGGCCTTTAGGTTTCTTTTGGGTTATAAATAGGTTAGGTTATTAGAGAGAGAGCATCAGCTTTTTTTTTATTTCAAAAATCATTTGAGAATTGAGACTAGAGAGATATAGAAGTTTTAAGGTTGAACAATGGCTGTCAAGAGTGAGTTGCAGATTTTGTTGCAAAAAATGTATGCTGCTTTGGATGAATACAAATAAAAGGAAACCGCGAGGGCTGAAAGGGAAGGTGTTGATCCTAAAAGAATGTGGAAAGTTGGTGGCTTCTTGGTGAGCATCCCTCATCTTAAGATGAAGATCAGAGATAGTTTTGATTCTGTGAAGATTGAGAAGAAGTTGGTCCGCTTCTTTGTCGATCATTCTGAGGAGTTATCCCAACCCAATTCTCGTCTCTGTCTTATTATTGGTGAACAACTTTCAATCTATACGGATTCTCCTAACAAAGATTTAGGGGTTGTAGTCTTGGGTCCCAAAGTAATCACTGTAGGGACTCCTCCTATTCGAACTTTCTCTACCCATATTGGAGGTGTGCCTGTATTTGGAATGGTTAGAGATGGCATGGATGAAGCAACATCCGTTAAGGGAGAGGGAGGACATGCCTCGACTAGTGGGGTTAAAAGGAAGCACTAGAGGAGATGGTGAACAAGGGGTCTTTTTAATTTTATGTTTTATGTTGTTTTATGTTGTTTTATGGTGTTTTATGAAGTGTTTTTATGATTTTACTTGAGGGTTTGTTAGTTTTCTGTTCTACCAATTTAAGCAACAATTAAGAAACAATCGGTGTATCCGTAAATCTATTTCTAACGATTATGGTTGTTGTTTTCTATAATCGGCGTTAGAGTTTGTGATAGTGTAACGATTATTGCTCCTGAAAAAACCAGGAGTAAAGTTGTCATATAATCGTTCTACATATATATCTAGATAAACCGATTATATCAAATAAAAACTAGCCCATTCATTGATTTAGGAAATTGAACACATGGTTTAGGAAATTCTAAAATTACATAATCTAGTAGGTCCAAACTAGCATGTCATCCATTAATACTTCATCAATGAATCTCGGAGCTCTTCAACACGTTATAACACTTCTTGAAAGCGTATGGTTGTCGGCCTTGGCGTACTTCCCATATAACCGCGAATCTCGCTTTCTAAAATGAAAGAGTGAAAGAAAAGCATGAAGTTAGTATGCAAGAATCTAACAATGAAACAAGTACAAACATGTCTCGATACTCACTTTCCAACTACTAGATCGTTGGGGATGATGGTTAACCATTTCCATAATTCTAACGTACTCTCGCATATCCATCTTCATGTGATCGAATCGAAAGCTCAACATGCTTGAATTTCGTTGTTTTCGATTCCCGCTGCGCTCTACAAAGACTTCTTTGACCCTCTTCCAAAACATAGTGCGGAGTTCATTGGGTCGTTCACGTAGGACATACGCGAATGATTTCACTAGATCTAAGTCTTCTTGCGCGTCCCAATTCCCCCATTCCCCCATTATCTCCTATTGAATTGAAAAAAAAAATAATAGAGGAAGAAGAACTTCAAGTTGAGATGGAGGGTATGTGTGTGGGGAGGTTCTCTTATATAGATGTGATCCCAACGCCTCTTTTTCTTGGGAAAACAATCAACAATCGGTATATATTGTGAACCAATTACGCCGATTTTAATGGTGGCCCAAATTTTAAATAAATAACCGGTTAATAAATAAGTCCACAAGAGCCGATATTTGAACATTTAAAAGAAAAGTATTGGACAATGAAGCATCGGTTTACAATGCAGTCAACTGAAGGCCGATTGTAAGGACAATCGGCCTACAATATGAAATATAAATGCCGATTATGTCTATGAAAAATAATTAACGAATTTAACCTTACACAAACAGACATTTAATCAACCGATACACAGTTTGCGATAAAAATCTTGAGTAGCCGGTAATGTTTTTCGTACTTGAAGATCTTCCCGTAAATTCGTTGCCATTCTCTCAAAGCCCTAGCCAAAATTTCATCATCGTTATTTTCCGAATGTTGAGCTCGGATCGACATAACCAAGTGCATAAATTCGTCGACTCTTTTATGTATTTTTCTCCATCGAAACCCCAACGCATTCTGATCTCGCACAACTTGGCTTCTGGGTTCATCAATTTTGAATTCTTTAGTGACAGTAGTCCACAATTGTGGATAATTCACTTTAACATGATTTCGTTTCATTTCAGCAGGGGTCGGATAGAAAATCATATAGTTTTTACAAAGACAAAAATCTTCTTCCAACGTAAATTTGGGACGTGGTTTAGGTCCATCGGGTAATGAGTCTAGAGGATTTCTATAGGGTTTTTGATCCTTAGATGACGACGAAGAAGAAGATGTTGTAGATGATTTGCATCGCTTAACTACTGGGCTACCATAGTGTCTAGGGGGAGTAGGATACCATCTCTTAAATGGAGGGGGAGTGAATAAAGGAGGTGATTTATCTGATTTTTTGGTGTAGTAGTAGTTATTGATTATCTCCCTAGTTATATTTCGAGTTTCGGGTGCAGGAGACGTTGGAGGCGTACCGGTAGAAGATGATGGTTTAGGCATTTTGGGGGTTGGAAACACTAAGAGTTCTCTATGTCCTTTTATAGATGAAAGTCCCAACGGCTATTTTTTCAAAAATCTGAGCATAATCGGCGTTACTTGAGGGTAACAAACGCCGATTGTGGAGCACAGGAGTTTGAAACATTTGCTTACCTGTATTCGTTGTACAAAAACATACAAATACAACGAATGCATATAATCGGCCAACACTCGAGATTATATAAACCGATTATTATCCTGAAATACACTAACTACTATCACATAGTTATGGAACAAAAATAGAAAGCATCAATACATGAACAAACATAACAACCATACATTCATAACCAGAAATTCAACGATTTAAGTCTACGACTCTTAAAAGACATAATTTGTTCACCATTATAGATGTCCATAGCATAAAAGAAACTCTAAAATAAGAACACACAATACCAAAACACATAATAAAACTCAACCAGTGAAACCAGTTCCAAACCGTGTTCGACTGCGGATTAGTTCCCAGCTCGGTCCGCCATTGGCCTCAACAAGTGGACGGAGACGTGCAACTTCAACACAAAGTGTACAACCACAAGGAAAAATATCCACAACCTCACCAACCCTCTTTCTTTTAAGATTACGAGGTGCTTGCGCTTGCCATTCATCATGATCGACAAATCTATCGACTTGGGGAGGAAGAAAATCCTGATAATCCCTACTTAGGCCAGGAGAATTTTCCCCACGCAAATGTCGTGGTCGTGGAAGAGGAGGATCAATGTGTTCATCCCTTTGACGTCGTGTTTCAATCACGCGTGGATCATCCTCACGAATTGGTGCTGGGGGTTCATGGTAAATCACAAGTGAAAGGTTTGATTCATCATCACGAGTTGGTGGTGGGGGAGGTCGATCAATGAGTTCGTTCCTTTGACGTCGTGTCTCAATCACAAGTGCATGATCAAGGCGCATTGGTAGTGGGGAGGTTGATAAATCACAAGTGCAAGGTTCGATTCATCAACGCGAATTGGTGAAGTGGGTGCAACTAGAACACATGGTTCAGTGGGTGTTGGTTGAGCACTTGATTCTGGTTCCCTGTTACATAAACACGATGGAAACGGCTTAAATATCTCACCTATTAAGAGACTAATTGTAAATCGGTGCATGTATTGATTAATAAGAACCGATAATTGAAATAAGTTCAAAACTTTCTAAGAGAAATAACCAGAATCGGTAAACCTACAACAAATTATCTAACGATTACGTAAGTTTAACATATATGGACCTGTGATCCTCAATCGGTGTTTAATTTACATAACATAAAACGATTTTAAAATGCCACTAATGATTTGGGTAGGTTCAAAAAAATCAGAGACTCGAACAATCGGTATATAAAGTACTTAATGTTCAACGATTGTTACTGTGAATAATAATCGTTAGTTAATTATAACACAGAAAAACGATTGTTGTTCGAGACCAACAACAATCGGTATATATTTGCAACTACATACACCGATTCTGGGTGGAAATGAAGGGTTTCGATTCTGCCATTTACGTGTAGAAATCAATTACATTGTAACCATCTGTTAGTTTTACGTACTTGATTGTTGTCGACATAGTGTAAGCTTGCTTTGTTGATTTTGAGGATATGATGAAATTAGGGTTTGTTGAACTCAAAAAAAGGAAAGGTGTTAAGTAGTAGAAGAAGAAGAGAAGAACACATATATATGATTGAAATGAAATAGAAATGTGTTTAAAAAAATCATGATTATGATTAGGAAAATCAGATTTCTAATTAAGTGTAATGCAAAGGGTAATCTAGTATATTCCACTTTTTTTGACACCCCATAGCAACTATCCCTAGATAGGTATAAAATTTCATGGGGCCAACCACTCTCTCATGGGGCCAAATTTAATTAGGTTAGCATTTCATTGCAATTTATTGGTACCTAGTGATAATTTTTTTACAAAATGCAAAAATCTTATAAGTTCGTGTTATAAAATCCAAACTGAATGAGGATATTTTTGTGACTATTCTTATCGTTTCTGAGTGTAGGATTTACAAAACTACAAATTAGCTTATATATTTTTGAGGTTATCAGCTTTCAAATTAAAAAGATATCAAAATTTTCAAGGGTTTTTTTGCTGATATATTCCTCTCTTAATTCATAATAACAAATATGTCCCACCTTTCAACAGAATTATCAACATATCCCTTCCGTCAGTTTTACCATCCGAAATTTTCCTAGGCAAAAAAAGGTGCCACGTCACCTATAATTACACCCAACTTCACCCTAACTTGCCCTTCCAACATAACTCAATCCTAGTTAACTCAGCACTGAATAAGAACCCTCACCCTGAACTGAACCCTGAATACACACAACCTCCACCTGAACACTCAACTGAACCCTTAACACCCACAACCACCACTTGAACACTCAACTGAACCAACACCCTGAAACAACCACCCTGAACACCCAAAGCCACCACTGAACCCTCAACTGAACCCTGAACACCCACAACCCTCAACTGAACCCTGAACACCCACATCCACCACCTAAACCCTCAAGTGAACCCTATAACAAAAATAACCACCACCACCACCACATCTGATTACATTAACACCCCCACCACCCCATCTATAAAAACACTAACAACCATAGAACAATTACACACAAAATCACTAATTCATACATTCACAGAACGAGAAGACAGGGAAATACAAAATTCCTCAAGTAGTATTCATATTTCCCATTTTTCAAAATAAGGGTACTTTATCAAATTTCTCATTTTTCTTAGAATTTGCTTTAGTTAGTCGGATGACTTTTAGATTGCAATGCATTTCCCGTGGATTTATTTTATGCTTATGACACCAAGGAAACCAACATCTGACGCTGGGTTAATTACGTCCCGTTGATTGTGGTAGACATCTTTTTCTTTTGGCTGGTTGATGTTGTGTAAAAATGGTGTTTGAATCATTCATTCATGCAAGAGGAACGAGGATGATGCATTCATGTTCCTCATTCCTGTACATTTTAAAATATACGAAGGAGAACTCATCATGTATTATTATTATTATTATTTATTTATTTAATTTTATTTTTTTTCGCCGTATCATCATGTAATAAATCGTGACATTGAAAATTTGTCTCTCATGACAAATCAATCCACGAAGGTGCCGTATCATCAGCCGTTTTGGCCTGCTCATATTAGCATATAAATGGGCAATAACTAAAATGTATTATCTAGGTCTCATAAAGAGTAGATCTTTTGCTTTTTCATTTTAATGCAAACATTTCTCATGTTTGGTTTTGTTCTTGTGGATGGTTTGGTGTTTGTTAGGTTAATGAGACATTGGTGGAAGCTAAATAGCTCAGGAGTCAGAAGGCCAAATGCCACATACTTAGAGATGGGTACACATTTAGGTTTTGAGGCAAGGTCTTTACTTCTGGCTTGAGCAAAGGCTTTGTGATCTTTTTTTATTATGGTCCAAAGAAACCCTTGAATGTTGTGTTTGTATAGAAAATGGTTTTAGTTGCTCAAGATGTTGAAGCTTCAATTGAAGGATGGTGTGAAGCTTCTTGAACCGCATGAGCTCTATACCATGATTTGAGTTCATGAAGGATGGTTTGCGAACCCACGACCTTTTGATCCAAAGTCAGACGCGCTAATCCAGTGCGCTATGCGGTCCTGTGTTGTTGAATTATTGTAAAGACCCCAGTAATTGGACGAATATATACCGGGGCCTAAGGGAGCACTGTTCAGTTGTTCTCAGTCATTGATGATCATTGTACTCAGTCCTAGAAAGTCATGTGTCTTAGTAGTTTGTTTTGATGAATGGGTCACAATTCATGTACTACCCCATCTAATGAATGTGAGCCACAAAAGAGTGTCATTTCATTGGTTCTTCTATTTCTGTATGCACTTGAGTGAGCATTAACAGTAGCAGACTTATTCTTCTACCATATTCTTCATATCTATTCTATTATACAGAGGGAACACCCCTTAATGAAGCTGTAAATTTTTTGGACTATTTTGTCCCTATTCTTATAAAATAAATACACATTTCATATTAAATTGGTGAGGGTAAAATGGTAACTTAGTTTATAACTCTCTCGCAGCTACCTGGGCATTGAGTTTAGTTAGCAAGGAAATTAAGATGCACACGCAAAGCGTGTGCTGGCTAACTAGTTTATTTACAAAGAACTTTTCCAGCATGTGTCCCTCTTAAGCATTGATGGTGATGAAGTAACATCCAACATGTATTTTTTTTTTTTTGATACTGCACATCCAACATGTATGGTTGCTGCATTGATATGGCAAAGAGAAGGAAAGACAATGCTGGTCATCAAGACCAACTTTTCTTCTTCTTGAAATTGTCATGCATCGATCCCAACTGATTTCTTAATCTCTCTATTCATTAAATGATACTGCATGTGTATCCTTTCTTTTTCCATCAAAGAAAACTTTGTTTCTTGTGTTGCAACTTGCTAAGGGTATTAATGTCGATGTTGATGAAACTTTCGGAATTTTTCCACAAGGTTGACGCGCAAGACCTATGAAATGGTATTTCAAATGTGTCACAAATTAAGTGAAGTTGGAAAATTTTGGCTTAGCATTTCATTGCAATTTACAGTAGGAACTCTTTAAATTAATACTCGTTAAGATAATACTCTCTCTAAAATAATTCGGTGATCCCAACTAGGTTTGGACAAGCTAAAATTTAACTCGTTAAATTAATAATCTTTCTAAATTAATAAATTTCTCTGGTCCCACGGCTATTAATTTAAAGAGTTTCGATTGTATTTATACTTAGTGACAAATTTTTACAAACTGCAAAAATCTTATAAGCTCACGTTACAAAATCCAAACTAAATGAGGATATTTTTGTGATTGTTTCCGAGTGTAGGATTTACAAAACTACAAATTAGCTTATATATTTGTGAGGTTATCAGCTTTCAAATTAAAAAGATATCATATTTTTCAAATTAGATGTTATACTACAGTGTAGTTTATATAATCGAATTTGATGATTCAGATTTTCTCTTATTTGAATATTTACAGATGAATATGATCATGCCCATCTTTATTCGTTTTTGTATCTGTTTGATAATTTTTGCAGGTATATTCAAAATAAATTTCCCGATTTTGTTTCATTCAATATATCAAACTCCCTCTGTTCCAATTTACTTGAGGGAGTTGGTTTAATACACTCGTCTTACACTTGCTAAAATTGGTATTTTTTTCACAAATCTTTTAACAACACCCAAGCAATTTATCTTCTACGTTATATTTCCAAACTCAATTGCAATGATTTAGTTAAAAAAATTGTGAAAAAATACAAATTTTAGCAAGTGTAAGGCGAGTGTATCAAAATCAACTCCCTCAAGTAAATTGAAACGGAGAAAGTAATAAATACTACTAATAGACATAATATGAATCCCTATCTTAACTTAAGTTGATCATGAGATGCAAGTAGATGGATAATGGAATGAAGATGAAAATCAACTTATATTTGATTGTGGATTAGTGAAGTTAAGTCAGAAATTTTAAATTAAAGGATATGTAGAACTTTAAGTTAAAAGATATGTTCCTAGAAGATATATAATGATAGGATATTATTAGTTAAAATTGTAAAGGTGCGATATTTTATGCTTGAAATTTTCTTAAAAAATTAATGTTAGTGAACCGAAATAATATGTAAAAATATTGAAGTTGCATTGTGTCGTGTATATGCAACATCGTCACCGTTGTCTATTCATTCCAATAAACAAAGCAACATATTCAATTTGTTGTCGATTTATGTTTGTGTTCAGTCAACAATATCATTTAGTAACTGCAAGTGGATCACAATAGAAGCTCCCCATGGTTTTCTGTAATTTTCCTTCTAACTTCAGACAGTTACATCACGCGGTTATAGATTTTGTTTACCATAGTTTCTTACCAAAACAATGGCATTCATTTTACATACTTTTTTTTTTTTGATCGGTCAAAGAGAAAATTCATTGAAAATGAGGTACTTAAGGGGGGTACCTCAACCCAATGATTACAACCGAAAGCAAAAAAAGAAAAGGGTGCTGAAGGAGAATTCGGCAACCCAACACAAAAACTACAATCTCACGATATCCGAAATAAAGAATCCCATGAAGCTATCACCGTATTCGCCGTTAACTCTAACATTCTTGTAGTCGATTCGGCCCAAAAAAATGCTTGTAGTTTAACATTTCTAATGAGGCTTATTAAATTTTTTCTTTTGTTTTCAAAAACTCTTGCATTTCTTTCTTTCCATATGCACCACCATATTGCAACCGGGATGTTGTTCCAAATTTGACTAAGTCTTTCATCTCCCCAATTAACCTTCCAAGACTTCACATTAGTTGTAACGTTTGAATCATAAGTCCACCGGGAGCGAATTCCTTCAACAAAGTAATCCCAAATCCTTCGAGTTCTCCAACAATCATAAAACAAGTGCGAGCTAGTTTCATCATTTTCTTCACAAAAGCAACACAAGTTTGAAACATCCATTCCCCTTCTTAATAACTTATCCGCCGACATTATCTTATCATGAGAAAGAAGCCATAAAAAGAAGTTGATTTTGCAAGGATACTCCCGGCTCCATATAACATCGGTTGGGAAATTTGGTTCATCTTGATCTTCTTCAATTCTAATACCATCCTTAACCGTATATTTTCCATGTGCATTTCCAACCCAAATTCGGCTATCCACAACACCTTCTTGAATAGAGATGGAAGAAAGAAGATTTGATATAGTTAATACTTCACTTGAAATGGATCGAGAGTATCTTTGTCTAGACATAAACCGCCACCTTATACCACATTCCCCAACTTCATACATTCTAGCCACCACAAACTCCTTGGTCCTTGAAGCTTCATATGCCAAAGGGAATGTGTCACAAAGTCTTCCTTCACCAAGCCAAAAATCTTCCCAAAATCTAGTTTCCTTACCCGCACCAATCTTGAATCTAATGCTTTTGTTGAAATCTTCAAGCTCTTTATATATATTGAACCACAAGCTACCACCTTTTGATCCCTTTGGTTGGAGAGTTTCCCAACCGGTAAACGTTTCACCAAATTTCTCAACTATAATCTTCCTCCACAAAGCATCTTTCTCAATACCAAAACGCCACCACCATTTTTTTAACAAAGCCGAGTTCACTTGCTTAATTTTTCGAATACCAAGACCACCTTTTTTCTTTGGTTTTGTAACAATTTTCCAACAAACATTGTGAATTCTTTTCTTATTATGATCATCCCATAAAAAGTTTCTCACAACTTTATCAATTTTCTTCGTTATGGAGCATGGAGCAAGGAAAATTGAGAGGTAATAAATTGGTAGGCTAGCCAAAACACTCTTGATAAGAGTTAATTTACCTACTCTTGATAATGATTTCCCATTCCAAGATGCAACCCTTTTCGCACAAGTTTCAAGCGTCTTTTCCCATTTTTGAGAACCTCCCACCTTATCTCCCAAGGGAAGACCAAGATAGATGCTAGGAAAACTAGCAAACTTGCAACCTAACATGTTAGCAAAATCTTCAATTCCCTCTTCGAATGAGACCCCAAATAAGCTACTTTTAGAGAAATTTATCTTCAAACCCGAAGTAAGCTCGAAACAAAGAAGAAGGTATCGAAGGGCATCAACTTGTTCTCTCTTAGCATCAAGAAAAATGATAGTATCATCCGCAAATTGCAAGTGATTTATTTTTGTTCCCCCCTCCTTCACCGAGAAACCCGAGATTTGATCAAGTTCTTGTGCTTTGCTCAACATACAACTAAGGACTTCACCAACGATAGTAAAAAGAAAGGGAGAAAGTGGGTCTCCTTGACGGAGACCCTTGTCACTACCGAAGTATCCATGGCACGACCCATTAACAAGAACCGAGAACTTTGAGAATGATAAACAATTTCTAATCCAAGCTCTCCAAACACCACCGAAACCCATTTTGAATAAGACTTCATTTAGAAAACTCCAATTCACATTATCAAACGCTTTTTCAAAATCAAGCTTGCAAACCAACCCCGGTAGTTGTTGACGAAGTCTAGAATCTACACATTCATTTGCTATCAAAACACCATCAAGAATTTGTCTACCTTTTATGAAACTAGATTGAGATGTTGAAATTAGAGTAGGAAGGTGTACCTTCAATCGTTCCGCTAATACCTTTGAGATTATTTTGTAGACACTTCCAATAAGGCTAATAGGCCGAAAGTCTTTTACTTCTTCTATTCCCACCTTCTTAGGAATAAGCGCAATAAAATTGTTTTTCAATGACGAATGTAGAACATTATGGTCATGAAATTCTTTAAAGACCTTCATTAAATCGTTTTTTAGAAATTCCCAACAAACTACAAAGAACTTCATAGGAAATCCATCCGGACCCGGAGCACGATCAATTCCCAAATCTTTAATTGCATCTTTTACCTCATCTTCGCAAAAGGGCCTCTCCAACAAAGTACTTGCATTTTCATCAATACGCCTTAAGGTCATATTTTTGATTCTCGGTCGATTGTTAGACACTTCTTTAAATGCTAGCTCAAAATGATTTGCGATACCCTCTTTGATTTCTTCTTTATTTCCGGTCCACCGACCATTAATACGAAGGTTGTTGATGTTGTTACGAGCTCTATGACCCTTGATAACTCGATGAAAATGCTTGGTGTTACGATCGCCATCTCTACAATATCTAATTCTTGACTTTTGTCTCAACATTATGCTTTGACGACAATGAGCCACCTCGAACTCCACTTTAGCTGTCACAAGCATGTCTTCTTCATCTTCGGTAAGACCCCTATCATCATCTATCCCATCCAATTCATCCAAAGTGGTAAGAGCCACATCTATGGCCCTGTCAATGCTCCCAAAAACCTCCCTATTCCATACCTTCAATTTCTCCTTTAGAGCATTTAACTTCTTTGAAAAACATTCATCTGCCGTACCTACAAAAGAAAAGGATTCCCACCATTCTTTCATTAATGGGATTATGTTAGTACCTTCAAGCCAAGCTAATTGAAATCGAAATGGAGAAGCACCCCAATCCGATTCCATAGAGCACTGTGAGTCTAAGAATCTCTGAGATCACACCCAATGGTCTTAGATGAAGATCTACTCAAGTACACTTAAGCATAAACACATCTAAGTTATAGTCAAGAATCTAAAAGCAATCCAACATAAGTAAATGCAAGAAAGTAAAAGAATCAAGACACAAGCATGTTTTTTAACAAGGTTCTTCCTCACGGT
>JAJJMA010109165.1:0-11335 GCA_023529015.1 Papaver nudicaule | reverse complement strand
GAATAAAGCAATCAATTACTTGTCCCACAAGTTAGGGAAACCCTAAACTTGATAACCAAGTAATAAGAGATTAATCTCAATTGGAATTCTTTTTAGAATTATCTGCCAAGTGTTTTGTTAGCTCTAAAACACTTCAAGATAGAATCCAACAGACCAGAGATTATCTTATCTTATTGACTCATTGAGGATCGTTAGATGGAACACAAAAGGTCTTTATGTTTTACACAAGTCCATCTAAGAGATAAAGGAGTTTTTGGAATTTGACTCAGGGTGAAATTCTAGGAGAATATTCACTAAATCCGTCACCAGTAAGACAGCTACCGTCAGGTTCACGTACTGGTACGTGAACAAAATAGCCATCTCGAACTCAGAGAATTTCCGAGTGTCTGGTACGCAAACCGGTTCGTGAACTGTGCGCCTGTCAGATTTCGTCAAATCTGGATTCCGCTGGAAGTACTGGGCTGAGCTAGAACTTAGACGTGAGAACGTCCTCAGCTGTGATCCATGGACTCTTTGCTCAAGAGCACTCCTTTAGATTCATCCATATCCAATTAACAGTTTGCAAGCAAACCATTGTAATGGACATATGGCACCGAATCTGTCTCATACATTCTTGACTCACAGTATTTGTGGGATCAACCACTGGTCATGACACAAGGCCATGTTACGCAAGAATACGATCTCAATCACTATTATCACTACTAAAGTAGTCGACTATTTCGAAAGAATAGATGAAGTAGAAATAGAAGAAAATCCATAAAGTCATAACTCCTACTAACCTTTTATCGATGAAGAATAATTGATGTCTTCTTTGTCTTCACAGTCTTCATCTTCAAGGTCTCTACTACTTTGTCTATATCCCATTTCCGAAATCTAAACTCTAGTAGGCTAAATCAAGAATTGACTTTTGACACCTAAAACTGACAACTAGCTTGACATACCAACGCTAGTGGGTTTGACCGGACAATGCCCTAACATTATTCACTCTGCCAAGAACCATTTGACTGAAAAAAAAGGGTCAATGCTTATAGGACCACCCAAAAGTTTTACACCACCGGAAGGCATACCAATATCAGCTGGAAACACACCCACTGAGTTGCATCTGAGATCAAAGGTAGGCCAGAAAATTTCAGTTTTCTGCACATTAAGCTCAAGCCCCCTAGTAGCCCCTTCTTGCTGAATTATATTAAGAGCCTTGGCCACCACCAAAGTGTCACCAATGATGGTGCCATCATCCAGATACCATGCCTGTAAATCGAGCCTACATTAACTAGCCACTTTCAAAGCAATGGGATGCAATGTAAGAGCAAAAAGAAGTGGTCCTAAGGGATCCCCCTGCTGCACACCTTGAGATGATGAGAGGATAGAAGAATCATAGTACAGCCTAGCAGGAGAGGCATAACAAAATTCCACCCACCTAGCTATTGATGGGTGTTTTTACCTGCAAAAACAATGTACCGTCTCTGGGTACTTTCGTAGTGCTCGGAGATCAAAGTCGAACAAGACAAGCCTAAACCAAGAAAATGGCCGTTCCCGTCTTGCTTCGGTCACAGAGATGATAGAGGTTGGTCTAGGGAGGGAAACAACGACGAAACTTGAGATCAGGTTGAGGATGTGTTTTAGGTGTAAGAGTTCAAGATCTCCGTCGTGAAGTCGACTGGAAATCTCCAAGGCTAGAAACGTGTTTGGATTCTCAGGTGTGTTTTCTCTAAGGCTCTGATGTTGTTGTTTCTGTTTCTGTGTTCTAGCCGTTCTGCCTTGGAAGATAGAGGAATCCTCTATTTATAGTTTTGAACTCACCCTGATCTCTCGACAGAGAAGGTGGAAGTCGTGGAAGAATGGGGGAGTGGAGGACATGAGTTGGTTTCCGCAACTGCCTGAGTCGTGTAGAACATGTCCACTCGCGCCATCTTCTAGTAACTGTCCACTATCTCCATCAGTTTCTTTCAACTGCCGTAGACCGCCAGACCAATACCCCTAAAGTTATCCCCCCATGTGATGTTTTTGATGTCTCGAGTGATACGCGGATATTGCGTAGTTGAGTTGAGTAAAGTAGAGTCGTATGACTAACTGGCGTGACCAAATATGATCGTAGTGCCTATGGGGCGCAAGTGCATAGAAGTGCATAGCGCCATAGCCCAAGGGGCTACGGCCTTGGCCCTTGGCCAAGGCTAAGTTTAAAGCGCTTTGCGCTAGTTCTATGGCGCCACGACTCTGGGTGCCACGGCCATGGCCTTCGGCCAGGGCCAAGTTCTTTGAAGCGCCTTGCGCCAGGTTTATAGTAGTGGCGCCATGGCTCATGGCACCATGGCCTTGGCCTTTGGCCAGGGCCAAGTTTCTAAGCCGCTTTGCGCTTGTTCCATGGCGCCATGAATTATGGCACCACGACCTTGGTCTTTGGCCAAGGCCAACTTGTTGTGGCGCCATGGTTCATGGCGCCACGGCCTTGGCTTCTGGCCAAGGCCAGTTTGTTTGTGGCCGCGCCTTGTGGCGTGACCTTGGCTTTTAGCCAAGGCCAAGTAGGTTTGTGGCGTCTTTGCACCAATTTCTTGTAAATCCATGGCGTTCCATGGTTCAGAGTGACATGCTATGTGGCGTTATGGCTTTGGCATCTGGCCAAGGTCGACTCTGGGGTAATCTGTGCCTTAGTCGTGGTGTGTGTGTGCTTATGCTACAACACACTTGAGGTCATGGCGTGTTTATCCATGTTAGGCTAGTCTATCCTGAACTTGGGATTAGATCTGCTTAAGCGTGTTAAGGCTGATGTATGCCTCTCAGAGAGCTCTGGACCGGCCTGGAGCTTCAATATTTCTGAGGTTTGCATCAAGACTCGTATGTTGAGCCATATTACGAGGAAATCCATGAGGATACGTCTCTGTTAACTCTTCACCGTATACCATTAAGCGACCTGATTCTGATATCGAGATGGGTGTCGACATGAAGCAGATCAATGGGTTTAATATGTTGGTGAGGTTATTAGTACTGCACTATGATATTACCCTCCCCACCGGAATTATAAGAGAGAGCTCATAGAGAGTTTGACGATCTCATGGAATGGGTTGCACTCTGAGCTATGAGCCTGAATAGGCGATTGCCTTTAATAAGGCATGGTTTCGAGATTGTTTTGACAATCTTGTCCCTCTCTCATTTTTCACCATCTACAGAAAGTCCCCTGGTTAGTGTGGAACAGAAATGTTTCATGCTAAGCACTCAGATGGTGATGTTATCTTTCGAGGGTTTTAGTCTTCTCTCTTATTATTGTTTTGTGTATTTTTTTAGCAAAGGGGTTCCAAGGACTAGGTCTCAGTGTTAACAACCCTAACAGTCAAGAGCAAATTTGCACTTGAGAAAATTTTCTCTTTTTTTTTTTTTTAGGATGTGCACGCGTGGGAATAGAGACGGCCATGGCGCCACGAGATGTGGCGTGGACGCGGCCATGGCGTTATGGCCATGGCGCCTCGAAATCCGCGCCACCCCTTGTGTTTTTTTTTTTTTTTAAGGGGGTCGTCGGCCCTCTCCCCTCTCCTTTCTTTTGAGAGTTTCACCGGGACTAGGATTCCATAATTATTCATGTATATATATACTTATGCCTAGGTTAAGTTCTTAACAAATAAGGAAGGATAAAGATAGGTTTCTCAGAGCAGTTTTCTTTTCTTTCTGATCACTCTTCTCCCTTTTATTATTATCTGTATTTGCGATCTTGCTCATCATGTCGTCAAGTGGAGCTACTTCATGGCGCCATGAGGGTTTCGTGACCTAGGTTTGGCCGGGGTCAGGGTTGGTGGCGCCATATTCATGGCGCCACATATACCCGTGTAATTTTTTTTTTTTCTCGGCCTCGGCCAAGTTTGGTGGCGCCATGAATATGGCGCCACATACGTGCATAAATTTTTTTGTTGTTGCACATGTATTCCAATAAGCATTTGCGCCTAGGCTTTTATGTTTTTAGAAAATACGAGTAGCGATGACTTACTTGAATTTGTTTGCATACCGCAGAGGAAACGAGATGGTGGTGCCATTCCCGTGCTTCCTGTCACTGGAACGCCTAGCTCTGAGGACAAGTTCTTCGAGGCGTATAAAGAAATTGGCAGGAGGACCACTCCACTTGTGCTCCGGGCCAATCCTAGGGCTCGCTTCGCTCCAAGGTATAACAGCAAGACTTGTGCCTGGTGAGATCATCAGGTTCTCTTTGCAACGAGGTGAATATGAGGCTTCCCCTATTGACTTATGCGCTCCTAGAGCTCCTCTGGACCAATGGATCCCTTGGTTGGACTCCATGCTGAACAACCAGAAGGTGTATAATATCTTAGAGGAAGTCGGGATTGCACATGCGGTGCGGGCGTCTGGAAAGCTGAAGGTGCATGTAGACGTTGATGGCATCGTTGCTTTCGTCTCCCGCTGGTGTGGATCCACAAATACTGCCGTTGCGGGCTTCGGAGAGATCGTCATTTCTATGGAGGCAGTATCATCTTTGTACCATATTCCAGTACTCGGGATACTTCCGAGGGACTACCCGGGACTCCCTCGTGATGTCGTGATTGATGAAATAAATGCGAAGATTAAAGATCTCTATTTGCCGAATGCTTCTGCTGATGAGAATTATACCAGGTGGATTCATAATTGGTACTCGTCTGGAGGTAGGAGTGACGCTCTTAGTAACACCAAGGTTATAGCAGCATTCCTCACCCTCTGGTTGTCACGGGATATATTTGAGGATGATCCTATTGGGACACTGAAGCCTTTCGTTGTTCCCTACGTCGTTCGACTGGCGCGAGGAATGCCTTTACCAATTGGTAGCTTGTTCCTTGGGTCCCAGTATGCGCATCTAAGTGCTTTGGCTGGGAATATGTCTGGTTCTTCCACGGGTCGCGTTTCATCGTTTATCAACCTCCCTTTTCTCCAGGCTTTCTTGTGGGAACACTATGTGCATTATGCTCCGCAAGGGGGTCTTCCTTTGGATTCATCGGAGTACGCCAGGATCATGTGGTGGAGCGACAAGCATCCTAAAGACTCGGCGAGGTTGATAGATTTTCTGGATAGAGATGACTGTGTCTGCTTCCGTCCATGGTGTAACGTCTACGATGACAGAGTCTTTCAACTTGACGTTGCAGCTGAGGTTGATGAAGTCGTTTTACGCTCCGGATCTCAGGGTGTTAATAGCTTCGAGCACGACAGACAGCAGGTGTTCATGTGTAGCAGCGTTTCCGGCTTCATCTTCGGCTTTTATCAGGGAAGACTGGTGAGGCAGACGTATAACATCGATAGAGCGGCGTGATTCATGGGATTCGATCAGGACGTGCCTTTTGATCGTTCCCTCCCTCCATCTAGGGACGACCTGCGTGAGTACTTAAATCCTTCCCAAGACCCGGGGAGGAAGGTTATCTTCTTGGTGGCCGGTAGGTTGGCGAAGGTCACTCCCGAGTACAATCAATTCTGGGATTACACCTTGACGGTTCTGGGCAACTTTGTGAAGAAGGTGAATATGAGCGACATGCATACTTTCACCTTAACACCTCAGGTAGTCTCCTTTCTGAATGTTCATGTATATGCTTTGCTCGTCCTGCCTAGATTAACGAGATTTCTTCTCCTGGTGGCAGATGGCGCCTCCTCCGTTGGTCCAACCTAAGAAGAAGATTAAATGCAACAGGATGGAATTACCTGAGGGTTGCTTCGTTGCTGCTTCCCTTGTGACGAGTTCGTGTTCCTTCCCATCTCGAGTAAGTAGCTCCCGCCTCGGAGAAGTCTCTTGTCTTTTATATATCTACCCCTCCTTGGTTGATCTTCCTCTGTCGTTTCTGTAGGGTTCAGAGGAGTGTGATGGCCCCACGGAGTCCCCCGGTTGTTGATGTGGAGGCGAGGAAGGGGGTAGACGAGCCGATTGGTGCGAGTCTTGAGGTGAGGAAGGAGGTAGACGAGCCAATTGGTGTGAGTCTTAGCGTTTCTTCTCTTCTCCCTATCGAGGATGATGATCATGCACTCACCTAGGTAAAACTTGTTGGAGCTTGTCGGTCCTTTCTCTTTCAGGTTCACCTTCGCATAACCAGTATCGACTAACTATAATCCCGTCTTTTCAGGAGCAGGGGGACGAGGGTCGCGTTGATGCTGTTTCGGAGAACGTGGAAACATTGGAGAGTGGGGATGACTTGAAAGGCGACATGAATACCTCCGAGGCTTTCGGTGAATTCGTTTCGAATGGCCCAGGAGCGACCGTTCTTCGGGGACGGACATCAGAAGATGACGTGTATACCAGTCCTCCCAAGGTTACCGACGAAGTCGCTTCGGGTGATGTGGAGGTAACTATTCCTTCGGCTAAGCAGGTAACTGACGGTGGTACGGATATGGAGCCTTTTTATCCTGGCGCTGGGGTTGCTTTTCCTTCGTTTGTTAGTCGAGTTCGACCGGGTTATGTCTTGGTGGGTAATTTCCCAGTAGCGAGCAAGTACCAGACGCTGTACACTCATATTTTGAGGAAGTTCGGCCTCATTGCCCATGAGAGGGAGCAGAGGTTTGCGCTTGTTCCATGGCGCCATGAATTATGGCGCCACGACCTTGGTCTTTGGCCATGGCCAGTTTGTTTGTGGCCGCGTCTTGTGGCGTGGCCTTGGCTTTTAGCCAAGGCCAAGTAGGTTTGTGGCGTCTTTGCACCAATTTCTTGTAAATCCATGGCGGTCCATGGTTCAGAGTGCCATGCTATGTGGCGTTATGGCTTTGGCATCTGGCCAAGGTCGACTCTGGGGCAATTTGTGCCTTATTCGTGGTGTGTGTGTGCTTATGCTACAACACACTTGAGGTCATGGCGTGTTTATCCATGTTAGGCTAGACCATCCTGAACTTGGGATTAGATCTGCTTAAGCCTGTTTAGGCTGATGTATGCCTCTCAGAGAGCTCTGGACCGGCCTGGAGCTTCAATATTCCTGAGGTTTGCATCAAGACTCGTATGTTGAGCCGTATTAAGATGAAATCCATGAGGATACGTCTCTGTTAACTCTTCACCGTATACCATTAAGCGACCTGGTTCTGATATCGAGATGGGTGTCGACATGAAGCAGATCAATGGGTTTAATATGTTGGTGAGGTTATTAGTACTGCATTATGATATTACCCTCCCCACCGGTGTTATAAGAGAGAGCTCATAAAGAGTTTGTCGAGCTCATGGAATGGGTTGCACTCTGAGCTATGAGCCTGAATAGGCGATTGCCTTTAATAAGGCATGGCTTCGAGAGTGTTTTGACAATCTTATCCCTCTCTAATTTTTCACCATCTACAATGGGCATCTATTCCTTACTTCTTGAAGCATCACTGACCTATCAACCAAATTAAAGGCATTCCTAAAATCAACCAAAAGCTTAGTCATGGAAGAATCATTACCTTTTTCCTTGACAATCCTATTGACAGCATGTACAATAGGTTCACTCCCACAAGGTACACCAACACCATATTGGTAATCACCCAAATATCTAGTCATATCCTTACTGACAAGAGATGCAGCACACTTAGACACCAACCTTCTATGTATAGTACCCACAGCTACGGGTCTAATACCACCACCAGGCTTCACCAAAGGAGTAAGAGGGGCACTAGCAATGAATTCACCAAGCTGTTGAGGACATTTACCAGCCAACAAGAGGTTTACAATGGCAGTAATGGAGCCCAAAATCTCATCTGAAATAGCTACTGCAGGACCACTTAAGGCATCAAGGAAATGCTGAGCATGAATCCCATCTCTGCCAAAAGATGTGCCTTTTGGGAAGCTTCGGAGTCTGCCAAGAACCATATCTTTGTCAACACAGGCTGGCTCAACTACATGTGGTGTGTTAGGCAGAGTTGGTGGTGGAGCAGGGGGATGCTTCTGTTGTAAATCAGACAATGTTGCCCTGGTCTGGCCCATTCCTCGAAAGAAGTTTTTATGGGATCCCGATCCACCAAAATTTTAACTTCTGGTTCCGGCGAACGAATAATCATTGAGTCCTCCTCTTTCCGGACAACACATACAAAGAGACCTGCCAACAGTCAAGGAATTAGTGAACCTCTGAAATTTATTTATAATTAGTTCATTTCCTTTCTATCTCCCAGCTATTTTTTTCTTTAGTTATTTACTAGATCAATTATGATCTGGAAGTCGATCCGGGGCAAGTGTTCGGATCTATTATGACATAGCCATGAGGCGCTCAACAGACCTTTATAATATTTGCAAATCCTTTCCCGGCTTCGACTTGACACAAAAACTCTTTTTTTTATTCATATTTAAATGTAAATTACAGGTGCTTAGATGGAGCTTCTTCGTATATTACATCGAACGTATGACTATTGCTCGATTCCAAATCACTTCATTGGGGCAGTCATGAATAAGACCCCAGTATCCACATTCAAAGGCTTTTTTAGTTTGAATAGCAAAAAGGGATGTATGATGTACTGTAGTCGCGTATTTTTTATGCCTACGAGGTACTAGACGAAATAGAACAGAACAATCTTAGAAGGGATACAATGAAATTCCTTGATTAGCTCTTCCCAGAGGCAAGCTCTATTTTATTTTACTGACGGATAAAAAGAATATTCTTATTCAAACCACCGCGTGATCTTCAACCAATTATGCGCTTCAATATAATTACCTGGACTCAGCGCTATAGCTTGTTTCCAATACTCAGCAGCTTGATCGGACCAAGCTTCCGCAATTTCAGAATCTCCCTGCCGAATGGCCTGTTCTCCTCGGTTGGAATAGGTGGGTTGATACCTTCCCTTAGAACCGTACTTGAGATTTTCCTACCTCATACGTCTCATCAATCAATTATTTTGGTGTCCCCTCTTAATCTACCCTATCTAACTAAATAAGATTTCTCATACATAAATATATCCCATTTTTGTTTCTCGGGTTAACCAGAAGGGGCTAATTACATTTATATAAGTTTTAAACTTTCATTTTGATTCAAAATAAGTTTTATCTTTTCTCCTACCTTAAGAAAAATGAACCCCGCTATCGTTAGCTTTTTCTGAAAGGTAACTATCTCAGTTTCATTTTCACTTAGAATCTTTGAAAGAGACTTTCATCTCCAAAAAAGAAAGGACTTACTATCTTTGGGATCTGATGCTACACCGCTATCTCAGTTTCATTTTCATATAGAATCTTTGAAAGAGACTTTCCTCTCCAAGAAAGAAAGGACTTACTATCTTTGGGATCTGATACTACACCGCTGCTCAATACCTTAGTGGATCAACTCTATTACATAAGTTGATTCCTAACTTATATCTCATATCATGACATAAGTAAGCAGTTTTTTCTTATTGTATCGGCCCAAATCTCACTAGTTGATCTTTATGGCGCTTCCCCTATCAATTAGATCTTTTATCTATCCATAGAATATAATATTATAGGCATATGTATTTCTTTATTTTTTGGCTTTTATGAAGTCTCTTTCTTTGCTACAGCTAATAAAAATCGTTTCTTTGTACGATACATATGTAAAAAGCCTATCCTCTAGTATTTACTAGCGTATTTTATCTGTATTTCCTTCTTTCTATAGTGGATATAGTCGCAAGTAATGACATATCACGACCATATTATTAAAAGCTTGTGGTAAGAATGGGTTTCGTTCTAGTGCCCGGAAATAATATTCCAAAGCTTTTGTATGTTCTCCGTTACTTGTGTGGATAAGGCCTATGTTATACAGTATATAACTTCGATCATAGGGATCAATTTCGAGTCTCATAGCTTCATAATAATTCTGTAAAGCTTCCGCATAATTTCCTTCGGATTGAGCTGACATCCGTTACGGTCGTTCATTCTATTCAAAGAATCCTCGTTTCAGAACCGTACGTGAGATTTTCATCTCATACGGCTCGTCCCTTATGTGCATAATGAATGATAATAATCCATGGGACCAAAAGAATATTGAAATATTCTCATTATGAACTGACAGGGATTAGTGTTTTTACAAGAAATCTCTAGCCAGCCTTCCTGCAAGAGGTCTTTTCTTAACACTAATCGTGTTGTTGCTAGATAGAAAAGGTTACTCCAACAATTTCTTTGTCCTCAACGCCCCCTATTTCCAGGAATTAGTCACTTCAACAGTCTTTGATGGTTATATATGTATCCAAAGTACAAAAGAGATGGATGTTTGTTGTCTCAACCATTCTTGTTAGTTCCGATCCCGATAAGGAAAGGGATAATTTATAACAAAGTTTTTTTGTTGATTCCTAGGTGTAGTGCTTCTTCCCTTATGCCGCCTATTGGTACTGATGGAGTAGGATTGACCTCTAATACAGAAAGAACCTATAGGTGTAACCTTTCGCTCAATACTAGATTAGAAAATTGAAGCATCTGAGGCTGCATCAATCGGGGATACACAATAGAAGGAATAGTTCTATTTCCAAACTTCACCTTCAAGAAGCGTAGATTTTTTCAGGTTTATTTCAATAAACGCTTTTCGTTTTATAACGAATCCAACCCTGCGTGCCTTTAGTCGCAAGACGTAGAACATTAAATAGAATCAAATCACACCATCTCTATAATAGGTAAATGCCTCCTTTTCTCCGGAAGTTGTCGGAATTATTCGTAATAAGATATTGGCCACAATTGAAAAGGTCTTATCAATAAAATTTCCATTTATCCGTGATCTAGGCATAGTTCGCAATCCATTCTATAATTCTTCTCATTACCTCGCGTGGGAAAAGAATCCCACAAACAAAGGAATTGTATAGGACGAAATAACATAAAAAAAGACTCGTTCTAAATATTCAATTTCTTTTTCCTACAGATTATGATAACTTGAAAAGTTTTTTTATTATGATTCAAAGAGGAAAAAGAATAGAATAATCATTCTATGATAAAAATCCCATCCATTTTAATATTTCGAATTGTTATAATTGGTTGGTCGTACCTATACTTCAAAAATATGAATGGCTCGCTATTCACCCGATTTCTGGGTCATAATCATAAAATTTTGTCGGAGAGATGGCCGAGTGGTTGAAGGCGTAGCATTGGAACTGCTATGTAGGCTTTTGTTTACCGAGGGTTCGAATCCCTCTCTTTCCGTAGCTTCGCCTAATTCAAGAGTGTTATTGACCACAATGGATCAAATAACAAGGAATAGGATTATTCCAAGAGATAGACCTTTTTTTGAAATGAATTCTCTATTCCTAATTGGGGTGGTACGAAAAATACTGTATAAGGGTAGCCAAGACATACAAATATCCCCGTGGACCCATTTATGATACATGAATGGGGGAAATCTCTGGATCAAACCCCTTAGCTTCGGTCGATTTACTTCGGCGAAAAGGGGGCAAAATTCTCTGAATCCTTGCCTAACTATTTTAGTTAGGTTCAAGTCTGACGGGAATA
>JAJJMA010109144.1:0-13341 GCA_023529015.1 Papaver nudicaule | reverse complement strand
ATGGGTATAATGTCTACATTTTTACTATGGTCTTGTACAATGCTCTATATTTTGATATATTTTTTCTTGATGCATACAGAATATGAAGTGAATGCATTCATGCCCCAATGCTCTAGATTTTGGTATATTTTTTCGTGATGCATACAGAATATGAAGTGAATGCATTCATGCCCCCACCACTTGCGTGTACTTGTGAATAAACATACTTGTGATTGTGGTTTTATAGGTACTACAGTTATTTCATTTTTTGTACTTTGCCCATTTTCTCTACTCTTGAATCTGTGGTGCAATGGTAGCACAACTGACACCATGTCAGAAGATGCGTGTTCGACTCACGCTAGGTTCATTCATTCGTGTCAACTTTTCAATTTAACACCTAATTTTGGTGTCTAGTTGGCAACTAGACACATAAAATGTCGTCCAGTTTGCAACTAGACACCAAATCTAGTGTGCACAGGGTTGCTGTTCATACAATCATGGTGTCTAGTTGGCAACTAGACACATAAAATGTTGTCCAGTTTGCAACTAGACACCAAAATTTGGTGTGCATAGGGTTCCTGTTGCATACAATTATGGTGTCTAGTTGGCAACTAGACACATAAAATGTTGTCCAGTTTGCAACTAGACACTAAAATTTGGTGTGCATAGGGTTCCTGTTGCATACAATCATGGTGTCCAGTTTGCAACTAGACACCAAAATCCGGTGGTGTAAATGTTGGAACTATAATCTATCGGAGTTGGCGGCGGCGGTAGCGAGGGAGGTGGTGGTTGATGGAGGCGGCGGTAGCGAGGAGGTGGTGGTTGCTGGAGGCGGCGAAAGGTGGTGGTGGTTATTGGTGGTGCAGGTGGTGGTGGTTGCATGAGGAGGTTGTAGTGGTGGTGGTTGGTGGTGGCGGCGGAAGGTGGTGATGGTGGTTGCTAGAGGGGGTCGTGGTGGTGGTTGTTGGTGATGGTGGTGGTTGCTGGAAGAGGTCGTATTGGTGGTAGGTGGTGGTTATTGGTGGTGGATGTGCGATGGTGGTGGTGGCGGAGGTGGTGGTGGAGTCGCAATAGTGGCGGTGGTAGCGGAGGTGGTGTTGGTTATGGTGTAGATGGTAGGAGGTGGTGGTATAACATTTTTTTTGTGTTTTTGAAATAAAAAAAAATGTTATTATGTATAATAGAATGAGAGAATTATATAAGAGAGGGTATTTTAGGAATGAAATTATAATAGGGGTATTTATAAAGTTGAATAAGGCTAAATTTTTGGGGTTGAAATTATAGGGGTATTTAATTAATCTTCTCATTTATAAACCTGGTTAATTGAGGGGCGAGTTCTTTTTTAATAGGGGCGAGCACTCATCCAAAATAGGATTACAATGAAGTAAAAAGGTTATCTCATATGAAATATATTTTTTAATACAAAACAACCCTTGATTAGTAGAGATTAATGATATGATTAGATGTTAACTAAATTTGATTAGCAAAAATTAATGATATGATTAATTCATCACCATCATCTTCATCAATACTATCTCCATTATCAAAAATCATAATGATCTTCATCAATTTTCGGTCATCAATAATCACTATCATCCTTCACATTCAAAACAAACATTCATAATCCATAGTTCTTCATCCCTACTAACTATTTAATCACTACTACATATCCAATCTATCTAAGATTTTAAAAAAACCAAAAAACTTCATTGAATCGATGAAACATAGACTTCAAATTAACCTAGAATCGTCAAGGTTTTGTTTTAAACATGTCAAATAATCACTATAATTGAATGATGCTCCAATGAGGGGCTTAGTTCACTAAAAAACTATGATTTATATGAAAAATACTCAATTTTTTTCAAGTTACAAAGACAAAACCGTCAAGGTCGATGATATAATCATGACGATTGTTCTTGACTGTTGAAAAATCGTCATGGTTATATCATCGACCTTAACGATTTTTCATGTTTTTTTCCCAGAGATTTCATGATTTAGACAAAGGAAAATCAAGAAAAAAACCAAAAAAATCGTCAAGGTTTTGAAGGTTTTTTTTTTTTTTTTTTTTTTTTTTTTTTTTTTTTTTTTTTTTAAACGTTGCAAAAAATTCGACCGTGACTAACATATTTATAAGCGTTGCGAAAACCGTGACCAAAAAAATCGTAAAAGATTTTCAACAGCATTTCAAAGCTCTAGATACTGATTTGATAATAGCAACACTACCCAAATCAGGCAGCATCTGGTTGAAAGCACTAGCCTTTGCCATCGTCAACCGAAGCCATCACCCTTGTTCAAACATTAACCAGCAACACCCTTTGCTTACTGTTTCACCTCATGATCTTGTTCCATTCATCGACTTAAAACATTGTCATCCCGATCATAGCCTACTTGATTACACTAAAACTAGTACTACTCATGATTATGATTCTCCGTGCAGACTTATAGCTACTCATGTCCCTTACCCTTCATTAGCTGAGTCCATTAAGAACCCAACCGTAAATTGCAAGATAGTTTATATATGTAGAAACCCTCAAGACACGTTCATCTCTATGTGGATGTTTATGAACCAAGTGAGGCCAGCAGTCAACAACAACAACAGTTTTCTATCACTCGATGAAGCTTTTGAGTTTTTCTACAATGGAGTCTCAGAATTCGGCCCGTTTTGGGATCATGTACTTGGGTACTGGAAAGAAAGTTTAGAGAACCCTCATAAGGTATTGTTTATGAAGTACGAAGACTTAAAGAATGAACCAAAAATCCAGTTAAAGAAGCTTGCGGAGTTCATGGGTTATGGTTTCTCTATAGAAGAAGAGACACAAGGGGTGATTGAAGATATAATAAGTCTGTGTAGTTTTGAACACTTGAAGAATTTGGACGTGAATAAGAATGGACTTTGGAGCAATTGCGTGGAGAGCAAAGTCTTCTTCAGGAAAGGCGAAGTTAGCGATTCGAAGAATTACTTGACACCTCTTATGGTTGAACGACTTGACCGTCTCATGGATGAAAAGTTGCTCGGATCAGGGTTAGTGTTTCAATAGACTAGCTATATTTCTTGATATACTGCTATCAGTGTGAGATTAATTAGGACGGTGGATAATTTCTAGGATGTTTTAGAATATTCTTAAGTGTCATAATATAGGTCAATATCCATATTAAGGTGGATTTCCTAGTTGAGAAAGGTTTCCTAATCCTAGGAGACTAATACTTGGAAACCAAGTTTATGACTCCTATATAAGGAGGTCTAGGCTATGAGATTAGTCATGGTATCCACTATGGTATTCACAATGGAATTGTGAGGGAACCATCCCACCTCTTGGGGTGGTAATTATCTTGTGAGAGGTTCTTGGTGAGTCTAAGGTTTCTTCTTGAGCGGTCAGTAAACACAACGAAGTTGTGGGTTTCAAGAGAGAAAGGTGAGGCTATCATGAACATTGTCTCCATGTATCTAGCGTAAGGTTACGACAAGAAGAGTGCGGATTGTATTCTTGAAGGGTTGTAAGTAGTCACGGCAATTGGGTTGTGATGCTAGGATAGCAAGATAATTGTGTAGCCAAGGTTGTCTTCTAGTCATGAGTTGTAATGCTAGAGAGACAAGGGTGGCTAATTCCGAAAGGTGTTCTTGTAATTGTCCTTCGGAGATTTTCATTATAGTGGAAAGGATCATCATCGCAAAGTGGAGTAGGCTCGCCGAACCACTATAAATCTTGTGTTGTGGTATGTCTATTTATTCGTTAATCGTTATATGCTTGTTTGCTTTGATATATCTCTATATGGCACCTATGTGTGTTTGTGGTCAATAGATCATTGGTAGTAAGCATTAGAGTCGGACCGTACAGAAAACTCCCAACAATTCACGGAATAATTGTAAAATGAAAATGTTTGGAATAAAATGTTAAGATTTAAGGCATTTCGTTTGGATTCTTACTAACTTTAGCAATGCTACCCTGTACCGGGCGATATGCTTCACATTGCAAAACAGAATGAAGTCATTTCATTAGATTCCTATACTATTCCTGGAGCAAATTCCTACCAGCAACAACAATATTCAAATGTTCTGTAGGATCTACCGACACTCAAGTGGGAGTATCTTGTTGAAATTTTGATTTGATTCCCAGAAAGAGCCCAGTTCACCACGTCGTGGCCTAGGCCAGCCAGAATAACTAGTAAACTTATCTAGCTAGCTAAAGATGTTAAAGAATAATTTAAATGCGCTGATTTTGGGGCTGCAGAGTTTTCTTTGGGGCTTCAAAACAATAAAACCATCCAAAGGAGAGTTATAAGGGATGTCTAAATAGGTATGCAAAGTCTAAATTACCCTTACGGATTAAAATACCCCTAAATCTTAACTAATAACCCTAGTTTTATAACCCTAATCCTAACACAAAAACAAAAACATAAACAAATTTACCTTATCCTCTCCTCCTTCTCCTTCTTACGGTTTTTTTTTTCTTCTTCTCCTTTCTTCTTCTCCTCTTCAAAAACAGTTCCACCTCTTTTACCTTCCTCGTCTCGATTCATCGCCGATACGAAAAATTCATCGTATCGATTAAAATTGAAAATGGCGAGAACAAAATCGACAGTCAGAGACATTACAAATGATCCAGGGATAGCAAGAGCATACTTAAATTCACAATCCACAGCAGAAGAAGAAACTTTATTTGATAACGAACCCGACGCAGAAATCAATCCGTCCACTGATTTGGCCTGTAATCAGTCTACAGAAGCCAATATGCGTCTCAGGTACTAATTCTGAACAAACCCCATGTTTCATATCATGTTTTCATTGTTTTTTAGGTTAGAATCATCGATTTGGGGGTTTTTTTTTCGCCTCAGTGATGTTTACGGTTTGGTTTTCATATGAAACCAAGTTTTTACGCCTTGAGATTCTTCATCAATTTAGGCGTAACATGTTTACGCCTTGTAATCAAGGCGTAAACTATGCCCTAGTTTTGGCCAAATTAGTTTTACGCCTATAAAACCAAGGCGTAAAAAATTTTGAATGTGCTCACAAAAATCTACACCGTAAACTTCAAAACCAAACCGTAAACCATAAGTTTACGCCTATAAAACCAAGGCGTAAAAAAGTTTGAATGTGCTCACAAAAATCTACACCGTAAACTTCAAACCCAAACCGTAAACCATAAGTTTAGGCGTAAAAACAAGAAGCTAGGCGTAAAGTTCTCCTTAAATTTTTTGCCAAGTTAATTTTACGCCTTCGTATACCAGGGCGTAAAACATTGGTTCGTCTTTTTAGTTTGGAATGTTCGTATTTACGCCTTGGTTTGAATCCCTGAACCAAGGCGTAATTTCCTACTGTGACTTTTTATTTTGTAAACCAATTTTTACGCCTTGGTGAACTGGGGCGTAATTTACTCAACCAAGGCGTAAACTGTATAATTTAGGCGTAAACAATTCTGTCTCTCATTTAGTTTAACTCAATGGTTGGTTGTTTATTTGTGTTGTTTGTGTATGTGTTTAGGGAACAAGATAAACAGAAGAAGAAGAAGAAGAGAGGAGATGATCTTCCTGATGTTACGCCTCCCCAACCTCGTGGTAATAAGCATCTAGGTGTTGATAAGAGAGGTAAAACAAAGACTCCCCAACAATCAACACTACCTCAAAGTGATGGACAAAATGAGAATGAGATTGTTGAAGAAGAATCAATTCCAATCCAAGAGACTGAGATTGAACAAGAACCTAACCAATCTGAAGAGGAGAGTAGCGAATCAGAAGAAAAAGATTCAGAAGAAGAAGAAGAAGAAGAAGAAGAAGAAGAATCAGCTGAAGAAGAAACAGCTGAAGAAGAAACAACTGTTAAGGTGGTTCCACCCCTTTCTCAAGAACAACCCAGTCAAACTCTTGCTCTACCTTCTACAGAGCCAAGACTTGAGAGGAAAGCTACAAAGCCTCGGCAAAAAGCACCAGAACCCAAAGGCAAGCACATTCCGGCTGCTAATGATGAAACTTTCTGGTTGCCCAAACCTCCTAAGGGAATAAACCATTGGGGAGAAGCAGCTGATAAAAACAAAGTGCTATTTGGTTACCCATTCTCCTATGCTGCAAAAGTGGCTTCTGCGCGGGTAATTATCTTATAATCTCAAAATTATTGTATGTAGTTTGTACATTATTTGATCCTTCCAGCAAAGTACATTAATTTCTTTTGATTTTTGCAGGACCACCAAAGGCTTGCGCTTATTTTGAAACACTCAAAACCACGACTGTGGGATTTGGAGTTGGAATGTGACAAGGTTCAAAGCATTGTAAAAGAAAAAGCCAAACAATTGTACAATGCATCAATACATACCCATGACAAGGTTGATGGTGTTACAGTGAGTGCACTTAGAGAACGATATTGGCCAGAGACCGGCACTTTACACTTTGGATTTGGCGAAATGGATTTGATTCCCGATGATGCATAGCAAATCAAGAATCTTGAAACTAGTGGAAAGCATGTGTATCTTGGTAATGATAGCAAGATGGAATGGGGGGAGCTCAACCGATTGGCTATGAAAGTGTTTGGTTGGTCTCAGAATCAATGTGACGAAGAGTGGATACATGGGGGTGGGAAAATTGTTTCCAAGAAGGGTAAAGCACCACTCAAGGCTAGGAAAATTGTTAGCAATCGTTTGTGGTTAATGTATGGTGATACCAAGAAGAAGGTCGCAGATGGCAAAGAGATAAGTGATGTGGAAGCCACTAGAGTTGCGAAAGCTTGGATGTTGCACACCATGGGCACCGTCATGTTCCCTGATCAATCGGGTAATAGGGTCAATGCAACCTACTTAAAATATCTTGAAGACATTGATACAGTTGAGGATTATGCGTGGGGTACTGCCGTCATTGCCTTCTTGAACGCCTCACTTGCTAAAGCTTTCAGAGCTCAAACCACCAAAATCGAGGGTGATGTTCGTCTTCTACAGGTAAGATTATCTTTTGTGTAATAACCTTAGGTTAGTTTTGCATATACGTCATTGAAATATGGGTATTTTGTTTCATTGCAGTCGTGGTTCTATGACCATTTCCCCACTTTGGCACCTAAGGAGGATAAAGATTGGAAAAACAAACCAGAAGGCACCCCTACGGGTAAGAGATTCCCTTTCAAAGAAGGTGGTGTACATGAGAAAGAAGCGAAGGTAGTTTTGTTGAGGCAACAGTTGGATGCTCTCACTCTCAAAGATGTGGTTTTTGACCCATATTTCTGCTTGAAACCTGATGAAAATGGCGAATTGGAGGATGTGCATGAATTTTCAAAAGTGAGTACTTACACCGGACCTTTGTATCATCCATCCGGGTTCCATTTGTACAATCCTCAACGTGTGATGCGCCAACTTGGTTATGAACAACCAATAGTTCGGGAGGAAATGTTCGTGTTGCAGAAACAATTCTCCAAACTTGTATCTTCCAAGGTCAAATTGGATTACCTACCTGAGCCAAAACTTGACCACTGGGAAGCACGGGAAACCGCCGACTACCAACTAGTGCTGAACATGGAGGATTTTACAACCCCTATAAAAGATGTCGAGTAAGGATACTTGCAGTGGTTTAACAAGTTTGGACATCCCATGTTGATCAATATTGATCCTAGAGCCTCAGAGGCGATTCGAAAGGAACAAGAAAGAATTACTCGTAATACTGCAAGCACATCAAGTGATGCTTCAATGATAGCTACTTTGAAGAAAAAGCTTAATCAAGCAGTAAGTAAATAGAATTAAATTTAAATCTTGATTTACATTTTCTCGTCTTGATTGTTGTCTAACATTGTGAGTGAATTTGTTTATATTGTGTAGAAGGAAAATGTTTTTTTTGGTAGCTTCTAGACTTACATCATGTATCAATCGGGGTAAGGTGTTGACTGTTGAAGAACAACGCGTGCTGAAGTCGCAATTAGAGCTTGCCTTTGATCCGGCACAACAAGGGGTTTTTGACGAGTTGAGGAAGACGAGAAACAAGAGGGGGCCTCCAGTAATACAAGCTACACCGGAAGAAGATGCGGGTGTTCATGAAGCTCAAGGGAGAGGTCGAGGTCGAGGTCGCAGTGATCCTAAAACTCGTGGTGCTTCATCATCTTCCTCGAACAAAAGAGCCAGACGATGAACAAAGCTTTAACTCTCTCTCTCTCTATCTTGAACTCATCTTTTATGTGGTTGTAACAACGGATAATGGTTGTTTGTTTTTGTTATGTGTTTGTTGTCTGGTTTGAACGATGGATAATGGTTGTTTGTTTAAGCAAATGGATTTGTGTTTGTGTGGTATGTATTATATGGTTTTTGTGCCTTTTTTACAGGAATTTACGTCTTGGTTTGTATTCAAAATTGGGGCGTATATAGTTTTTACGGTTCAGAAACCAAACCGTAAACAATGTTTACGGTTTGTTAACCAAGGCGTAAAAGTGCAGTTGTTCACCAAAAATTGCAAGTTATTTTTACGCCTAGTATATGTACGCCGTAAAATTCTCCTGTAACTCTTGAATTTTTAGTCTCATAATTTACGTCTTAGGGTAGCAGGCGTAAATTATTTTTGTTGAAATTACGCCTAATTAATGAAGGCGTAAAAGTTTTTACGGTTCAGAAACCAAACCGTAAAAAATTGTTAAGCCTAATTAACCAAGGCGTGAAATATTTTGAATGTGCTCACAAATATCTACACCGTAAACAGATAAACCAAGGCGTAAAAAGTTCAGATTTTCTCCAAAAATTTGAAGTTATTTTTATGCCTTGGATATGCACGGCGTAAGTAAATTTTCTGTAACTCTGAATGTAAAGACTCGAGATTTACGCCTCAGAAACCAAGGCGTAAATGTGTTTACACCTTGTTAATCAAGGCGTAAAGTTGACCAAAATTTAACGAAAACAAACGTAAGTAAACAAGAGCCTTCAAATTATACCAAATATTACAAAAAGCATTGTTTAGGTACACAAAAAGATATTCAGAATACTTTCCAAAACCATAGTTTGGCTTCTTGAACTTGTATTACCACAAAAGCATTACCAAAAAAGCATTACCACCAAAAGCATTCTCAATCATCGCCCAAGTTGACATATGCCGAATCATCCCCCAAGTTGACAAACCCCGAATCCATAAAGGTCGCAGGCCAATTGTGCATGTTGACTTCGTAAATTTGTGTCCATTCTTTACCTTTCGCCTTGTTCATAATGGTTGGGGCCAACGGTGGTAAAGGACATTCATCGGACAACTTTAGACCAATAAAGTGACAATCTTGAACAAACGCGATGATTACTCTTCTCTTCCTTGCTAGTGTCTCATGGTAATTTGTAAATTCCGGCGTGAACGTCCAAGCTTGTTCTTTGTCGAAGTAGTGAACCACACACCTATAAGCATCCGCAATTAGGTGTCCACACACCGGAAATCTCATCCAAAACTCACTATTGCTTATGGGAATTCCACCTTGCAAACGAGCTTGAAACTTGATGTACTCTTGGTGTGGTGACGAACCTTCCGGCACCAATAACATGTTCTTGTAATGTTGTGCATGACTCCTTAGTTGGTTTAACAACCCTTGTCTAATCCAATTGACTTGGGTCATGTTTCTCCCCTCCATGGTTGCACCCGAAAATGGCCCTAGTTGGTTCGTGACCACATGGTAACCGCAATTACCGTCTCCTTCGACATCATCCATTGACACTATGTATTTATGAATGCAAGTGGGTAGATATTTATACCAATCTTCATAAATAGTGTGGTGAGGGCGAACAAATTTACCTTCCCGGTCGATTGTGGGGTTTACCATATTTCCTCCTCTCTTGTACCTAATTGTCTTCTTCTTAACAATCTTTGAGCTCCTTTCTTCACCTTGAATCACCGGAGACTTTCCCTTTTGTGTCCATTCTTGAGTCGGATACATTGGCTCTTTTCCTTTGACATTTGAAGCACGACTAGTGGAACCTTCACCCATGTTACAAGTCTTGGGACGTTTCATTGACTCTCGTAGCACGGCTTGTAACTCCTCATCGTCCTCGTCACCATCGTATTCTTTATTCACCCACTCAACTCCAATTGGGTCTCTTCTCTTCGACTCCTTATTTCTTTCCTTGACATTCATCCGCTCTTGCCACCTTGGTACCGTAGTTTTTTTTCTTCCTTTCCCCGGTCCCTTATCCGGTTCCTCGATATCCAAGTTATTTTGAGGTTCCACAAATTGTAGGACTTTTTCCAACCAAAAGCTCTTTTGACCATCGTTCATTCTGTTGTAAAAGTTGACGATTGCCTCATATTGGTAGGTGTTGTTAAACTCGGCTGGTACGCCTCCGTCTTCGGCTGGTTCGTTGAAAGAGAGTTGTTTCCAAATAGGGTGAATGTCCTCGAGTGGGATCACACCATCAACGTATTTAGAGAACATATGCCGGCATGGTAGTCCCATTGATTTCCACATTCCACAAACGCACACAGTCGTATAGTTCCCTTGCAGATAAGCCTCCAATTCTTTGAATATCCTTTCGATTGCCCATGTCGACACCTTGAACCAAAGTCGACTAAACCATTTCCCATATGGGTCCTTCAAGTATGGGGTTATTCTCCTACTCCGGCTTTCTTCAAATAAAGTTTTGATTCTACGAAGATCATCTTTGAACATAATGTCCATAGATTTGAAAACCGTAACAAAATTACAATCAGCGCGGTGGAGACAACTTTTGAAGCGGTGATGAGAAGACTCCACGGTACTCGTTGCTTCGTTCCCAAGATGTAGGTATTGGTTTGTGAAACAATATACAAACTTAACTTTGATGGCATCATCCAACCACTCCTCTTTCAAGTACTTCACGACATCCGGGTAACGGCCCCAATGCGCCAACAACTTAGCCTTTTGTATTTCATATTCTTCCTCCGTTGGTGACCACACCAATGTATCCCAATCGCCCCCAAATGACTCCCAAATTTTCTTATTCTTAATGAAGTCAATCTCCATTTGTTCAAACTCACGTTTTTGTTGATGTAGTGGTAGTTTCCGGATCCTCCTTTTTTCTCCCCCTTCGGTGGCCAAATTATCTTTTTGCATTTCACTTGCACACTATTCCAAGCGTGGTAGGTGCAAAGAAGGTGGTGAGCTTTAGGAAATACCACCCCAATAGCATTGATTAAAGCTTGTTCTTTGTCGGTGAGGATAACCATTGGATAACGATCTTCGGGGTAAAAAAGCTTAACTTGTTTGAGTGCCCACACATAACTTTCTTCAAGCTCATTTTCCAAAAAACAAAAAGCCACCGTAAATGGTGATTTAGTAGAAGTTTGGCCTACGACGTTCATTGCATTCGTCTGAAATGGATGTGCATTGCATTCGTTTGAATGTGTGAGGGAATACTTTAACCGAAAGTATTCAAGGATGGAGATTCTTTATTGATCTGTTATATGACGACTTATCAAGGAGAGTGTGGTAGTACGCCTTGATAGTTGATAGAGTTGTGGAAAGGTAGTGCAAAGACTATGATGAAAGAAAACCCAGACTGATAATAAGGTCACACGAGTTAGTTTGATTAACTGTGAGATTCATTGAGTTGAGTCTATGAAGAAGTATTATCAGTGTTCATGCATAGTAGGGCACTTTGCAGTAATAAAGATATCTCAAATATGGAGAAGACACGGTGCATGTTACCTAAAGTATTTTTTGGGTAATGTTTGAGAGTTGAGCTGATGTGGAAATGGTGTGTCATCTCAATTACGGTTTACCAATAATGTTATCACCAAATTGAAGTCATCTGAAGAGGTGAAGTGAGGTCTTTGTTTATCTGTAAATAAGAAACTTCAACTTGGGTGGAGGATTGGTAAAACGGGTATGTGAATTTATTTCACAAGTGATTCTATATTTGTAATTAGATATAGATTAGGTGGAGGTTCAAAGTGGTGAACCTTGGCAACAACTGAAGAAATATTTTATGGTGAACGAAGGAAGTCCCATGACGTAAGGTTTACACTGAAATTGGAGAAGTTAATTTGCAGCAGAAAGAAGGTCGATGGGTGTTCATGTGAAAGGAAGAAACTACGAGTACGAGGCGTACGACGTAAGAAGATTGATAGTCAAGGGTTATGCACAAGGAAGGTATTGCTTACAAAGTTTCTCTCCAATGGTAAGAATACATAAATCCATACCTTGTTGACTATGGTGGTGGTCTGTGACTGTGCACAAGTCAGAAGACAACTTCTTATATGGTACTCAATTATGGAGTGGGAAAATTCAGCTCAATTATGCAAGGTAATAGAATTATCGTAAAAGCGATGGTTCTTGGAATGATGAACTTTAAGAGGAGTAAGACTCAAGGTGAGATGAACTCGGGTAAAGCAAGAGTCATAGTAGAAATGGGCTCAAGATTTGCGCATAGTGACAATGATCTGTGGATTGATTGTCTTTGATGTGTATTGAAGTCGTTCCTTGATACATACAAGATGGTTGGTTTCTTGGAAACTGACAGAGTTAGTTTAATACAAACTAGCAATGATGGTTCTTTGGTGTCTTTTAATTTTATACGTGGATGACATGCTTAGTGCTGCAAAGAGCATGGTCGATATTGAGAAATTGGAATCTCGATTGAGTATGAAGTTTAAGATGAAGAATCTGAGGTACATAATGGGTATGGTAGATGAAGGTTTGGTGTACCAAGAAGGTGGTGGTGAAGAACCGTCACAAGTTTGTGAGTATGAAGATTCCGATAATGGGGGTGATGTGGATTGTTTGAGATCTACAACCAGATATGTGTTTACATTGGCTCGTGGTTCAATAAGTTGAAGGTCGTCTTTACAATCAGTTGCAGAGAATTTCTGAATTGATAACGATAAATGAGGCCATGAAGGAAGCTATTTTAGCTTAACGACTTGATTGGATAGTTTGGAGTCAAAGAAGATTGCATAGAAATGCATGGTGATAGTCAAAGTGCTACAGATTTGTCGAAGCATGGAGATTTTCGCGGAAGGGTAAAGCATATCAGAGTTCGGTATCAGTTTGTGCGAGATATTGAAGATAGTGGAGAGTTTTTGTACGAAAGATTCAAACGAAGGGTAATCTTGCAGACATGCTTACAAATGTGGTAACCAAAAGTAAGTTCAAACTTTGTTTGCACTTAATCTACAGTAAGGCATCATAAGGTGCAATGTGGTGGCGATGATGACATGAAGCGAAGAACAACAAAGGTGTAGACTTATGTGAACTACGGTGTCGGTTTGATTCCTTGAAGAAAGGATACGTAGGCAGCTTTGGGCGCAACCGATTTCAGAAGATGGCGGTAATCTCATGTTGATCGTCTCATGCATAAGATGCATGATCCGAGGTGGAGAATTGTGAGATTAATTAGGACGGTGGATAATTTCTAGGATGTTCTAGAATATTCTTAAGTGTCATAATTTAGGTCAATATCC